>JAIPRL010002690.1:0-55806 GCA_025469235.1 Pemphigus obesinymphae | reverse complement strand
AGTTAACTCCAGTGAACAACACTAGGTTTTCGAACGGTAACCTTAGAGTTAACACTGATTTCTCGAACGACACGAAATTGACTATAGTTGACTCGAGTTAACTAGAGTAGAGTTTTCGAACGCACCCATGATGTGATTTTATCATCACACATTTATTCATTTTTATCAGTTACAAGTACACCTGGAATCCGGTATTTTTCCCCCACTCGATCAGATCTCTTACGTCCGCGATTAATCATATACCGCGGTAGAAACTATCTATTTATTTTTTATTGCGTTCGCCACTGTACAGTACCATTTTTTGCAATTAGGGACCTATCAAAAGTTGCCGACTCCCAATAATTTTTTTACTAATTTACCCGAATTCCGTGTTAATCATACGAGTAAATGATGTAAATCATGCGGGCAATTATCATGTCTTCGTCTAAAATTGTCCACCGAAATTTGCTGCATACGTACACTGTTAGTTCTGAATAAAGGAACGTCCAGAGTTTTTTTTTTGAGACTCGATTCAATGTTTTCGATAAGGCGTAGGTTAGCACTGTTCGATATTAATAACAATGTGCGTATGAAAAAAATCCCGTGTGACTATATTTTAATATGTATATCGTCCGAGTATAATATGGAATCTGTGATGCTTTCCTCGCGCGTGCTTAGGACTCGGGAGTTATTTTAGGATTTCACGTCGTGGTACAAAATTATCAGCCACCAGGTAAATGCATTTTTAAACGCAAATTACGTCAGAAATTTTCTCCGCACGTACGTGTGTAGTGACGTATAATGAAAGCGTTAATAAAAAAACAGATAATTGTATAATCGTAAATCGTTTTACATAATATTTAGAAAATAACTTACATTACTTTGCATCATGCCTATATAATATTTTTGTGTCAATAGGTTTGTGCACATACTTTGTGACGATAACCATCCTCGATGTGGCCATTCACCGACGACCGCCGCCGTCACGACTCACACACTCTCTATAATATATAGTCTTAAAATATACTATAATATATTTGTAGGTACGATAATACGGGACACTTGTGGCGAAAACTGGCGAACCCTTATCAGTTCCCTCGAAATTGTAAATGTGATTGCCTATTTTTCGCCCCCTTAGAGTTATTCATTGTTATTTAGTCTCGACGATTAAAATATAATATATATATATATATAGGTACTACAAAAAAAAATAAACATTTATATAGAATATTTACGGAAGCATAAAATAAAGCAGCAAAATCCAATACAAGAGTAAGACACATTCAAGGTCGTCCCGAAGAAAGATATATTTTTTTTGGGGGGGGGGGGGATATAAATGTGAAAAAAATTATATAATACTTCTCTTCAAAACATAAGATAAGCAAAAAAAAAAAGTAATCAACATTTTCCCCATTTTTCCGACTAAAATCCTAATAATTTATAATTTGCCGACTTGAAATTTCGAAAATTACTTCATTTCTGTATTCAAAACGTGAGTAAGCGCAAAAAAAAAAAAAGGCCATCGATTTTTTCTACTATTTGCCGACTGCTCTCCAAAGTCAGCCCTGGACACATTATATGGCAATTCAACAATTCAACGAACCGTTTTCTTCGCTCATCCAGAAAATTTATAGCTTTCAATGCCTACATATGAAGATTTTATGGTAAACGAATTTGGTATTAAAAAACATTTTAAAGCAAAAAACTACACGGAAATAATTTTTGGGATCGAGCAGAAATCTATGACCCACGTTTAACAAAAAATATTGACTGAGAAAACCCCATTCAGATCATAAATATTTCGTGCCGTGTTCAAGTAATGGAACGAATGGTATGTTTAGTAACAGAACTACCGTTACTGTTTGTGCATTAGATAACAGCGAAGATTTTATTCAAATTAGAATAAAATCAATAAATTCTTTTCCGATTTTCTACAAAAAGACTAAGTTATTTTCTAAAAAAATATTCTATTTTTCAAAATTGGTAATAGGAGTTTTAGTGTAGAATAATTTTTCTATATTGCTCATTAGTTAGACATACACAACAAATGCGGGTATCATGTCCCGAGCATTTTAAAATGTAAAAATGTTTATTTCGAATAATATGTGTAGTTAGTACTGAATAATGACTTTTTCTTTGTGGATTAATTTTTTTTTTTTTACCTATTGCACAAATAAGGAAGTAGCAATGTAAAAAATAATTCAATGGATTTTCATAAAGGTATTAACAAATAAACAGAGAACATTATATTTTGTGAATTATTATAAATTATAAAATAGAAATAAAATTGTACAATACTATAATTGTATGTCATGTGGTATGACCACGCCCTAGTATAAGACGTATTGGCAACGTTGTGGATTGATATTTCATCGCTTTGTTATCACAGTTTATCGCTTATTATCATCTATAATATTTGCACACGATCTCTCGACCATTTCGATGAGGCGCACGACTACACGCCTGACCTATAAGCCATTACATTTATAGTTGTCGTTAAAAATGTTTATCTTTAATAATTTAAATTGTTTTTTTCAGTTGATTGACATAGGATACTCGTCCGACCACGACAAATGTATTGATATATCGCATCTTCGATAACAGTATTATTGAAAAAAATATTGTATATAAAATAATAATTTTTTCTCTATTATGATTTATGTCGATCAGTTGTATAGAAACTAGTTTAAAATTATACTCTATAACTATGGTTATATTATAGTGATAAAACGGTTTGGAATTTAATTATCCATATGTTTATATATGTAGGTACATATAGGTATTAAATTAGTTTATTGAATATTTTGTAAACCAATTTAAAATTAATATATTTTATATTACATGACTTCAATCGTTTGTTCCAGAAGAATATCTGATAATGATTATTATTTAATTTTTGCATTTAATGTGATTTTAGGTTTCTAAATATAAGTTTCGACAACTTATATCCCCGTTGTATCTGTCTGTCGGTCTATTGTCTATATGTCGGTTACTAGTAAAATTGTTATAAGCTTGTTGTTTGATAACCATGGAGATAAAATAATGTCGTTTTATAAAATTCTTAGATTGTTGTTTAAAATAAATATATAAACTGGGAATTCGGGAATTTAGCGCAGAGTGGTCTTTCCTCACTTGTTTAGTATTTAAATCAATCAACGTGCTATGTTTTATTTAACTTGATATTTATATTACATACTAATAACTAATTAACTATTGATTAATTAAAAACAAAAATAAAAACGATGTTTAACTGATAGCACAAGTCACAAAAGCAAAACTTTAAAATGTATCGACACATTTATATGTATATTTGATAATCCGTTTTATGCATATAAAGCGGTTTTAACTTATTAATCTACATAGCGTGAGCTTTTTAAATTTCAAAAATGGTTTAACTTTTTTAAATCGTTTTAAAGTATTTAAATGCCATTTTCTTATGTTTTTTTTTTTTTGGATACATCAAAGGTCAAAGGATGAAATTTCTCTACAAGTGATCGTGGAATAATTAACAATATTAAATCGTTGAGTTACAATATTATACCGAAAATTTGAATGGTTGTGATCCGGCTGTTTTGAAAAAAATTATTACTACCTACATAAGTTTAGTATTTTAAAGACCATCCGTGACCCGGCCGTGTCACACGACGTGTCATAAAACGAAAGTGGGTTACTCGTTAAGGATCTCTGCACGGGTTGTTTAATATTATTTGTTTTTTCGTGTATAGTTCGAATGACACTCTTAATCGTGTGTATGATTCAAAGGAAATAATAAAACGATCCAGTATAAAAACTGAAAACATTGGGAATTATTGAATGTATTGATATTTATTATTATTTTAAATAAGTATTAAAAGTTCTAACAAAAATTGTTAATTTGTATAATTATTATTTTTAAACTTTAGTTATCATGTTCCGATAATATAACGAACGTATATAATGTGTATATGAGCAATGAAACATTTTTCGATTTACACTAATTATTCCAAAATATACGGCTGTGCAAAGTAGTAACGGCAAGATATTAAATGTTTAGAAAAAATGTAATTAAAAAAAAAAAAAAAAAAAAAAATATGGTATAAGTTCAAAATATTAATAATATATTTTCAAATTCATACAAAATCACGTGTATCAAAACAATAATATAAAACTTGTTTTGAACAATATTCCAGAAATTATTTTCATGTATTATAATATAAGATAACACAAGCGCGCCCGCAGGCGGTTGCCCGGACCTAATATGTTTGATATTTGTATTTCGTATTATGGTTTTTGTTTGTCATTTATTTTAATGTAAATCGTCATGTGATTATCAGGTGGACGGTAGTTATCAAGTAAGAAGTAGAGGCTCGCGTTAAGGAGCACAGGCGTACGTGCACCGGCTAAAATTTCGATAAATTAGCGTGTTTTTATATATAAAATTATTATTTATTTATCACTGTTTTAGTAATTATTTTATTGTCGTGCCAATGAATATTATTATCGTACATATCATCGCACCGCTGTATTGTTGGTTGCTGCTCGGCGACGCCTCGGCGGTCGCCGCGTGGTGTTAAATCACTGGCACTGTCGTGAGGTTTACCGCTGCAGCGCTGTCCGTTGCGCACACTTGAAAGATGCATGTATGATGCGCCATTTACACACGCCCAGTTTTATTTTATTCCCTCGCCGGCGAAAAATACACCGTGTAAATTTTATAGCATCCCGCACAAAACTAATGGTGAACCACCAACTATGTATATCTAACAATATTCTGTGGTCGTATGTCGTAACGACATTTATCGTTTGGTATAGTTATTATCTACCTACCCATTTTCAGATGTTATCAGGATATCACTTATCTAGGTTATATATAGGCATAAGGTAAATTGAATTATGTTTTACATGAATGTAGGTATGTTCACAATAAAATTAATATTTTATTTAATTTTATTTAAAAAGACATATGGGTATATATAGTACACAATAATATAATGATATTAGATAAGTATTTAGGTACAACATAACAAATATACACATATGCACTTATTAATTTTGTAAGTACCTATATATTATATTTAGCATTATGATTTTAAATACAAATCACAGTATATTAGTTATAATAGTTATAACTTATTGGAACTATATAGTAGCATAGACTGATAAACGCATAGTATAGTTACGTAAGTGATATAATTTTAGAAAATAATGGTACAGCTTAGGTTTCTGTCGTAATTTATATTATAATATTTTTATATTTTTATATACCTACTATTTCGTAAGCATTAACAATATTATATATAGACCAGAGTAGGTAGCTAAAGATTACATAAACGGCATTACCGTCTACGATACCTACAATTATATAGGTACTTATATTGTTTTTAAAATTACAAAACTAAATATACTTATACTACTATACTACTAAATAAATAAATGCATATTAGATATGTTATAATATGTATTTAAATAAAAATTATTTCTAAATTAAGTTCCTAAGTAGAGTATTTAAATTTTTTTCTTTAATTACCTATGTACCTGTATACAACTTTTTAAATTTTTATTTAAAAAAATCTAGTCAGTCACTATATAGTTTTATTATTACATTATAGATATTAAATATATATAGGTATATATATATATATATATATATATATATATATAATATTATTTTACAAAGGTATAAAAATAATTTTTATTTGATAATTCATAATGGACAAGTGGGTTATAAAGCGACCAATTTTATTCTAGTAAACTCGTATTTACTTTTACCTATAATTAACACTTGATTATGATTATTAAAAATATGTAAGTCATTTTCTACCGATACTTTGACTTTGAGATTGAACTTTTATGTACAAACCCCCCCCCTAAAATTGTTCTTACTACGCCACTACGGTTGTTTATAGCGCCCGAATATTTTGACAAAAGTGGACAAGTTAATAGAAAAAAACATTTTAGTTAAGTAAAGTTAGTCTAAATGCCTTCAGTTAAAAGTGAAAAGGTAACCAAAATAAATTAATCTGATTGGTTAAATGTTAAAGATCAAAAAAAATATTAACTTAACTCAGTTAAACAAAATAATTAATTTTTTCACTTTCAATTTAATATTTAGCACTTCAACCTCAAAATTTAAAAAAAAATTATTCAATAATAAACTATTTCACTATTTAGTCCTTTTTAATATTGAGTATTAGGTACTCATCATTTGGTTAGTCATTTTTCCTAATATTTAACTAAAATAATTAAAATAAATTTCTCCAAAACAATATAGATTGTAAAGGTATGTATGTATATTATTATATCTATAATATCTACATATGTAAATTATGTAACTCCAACTACATATGGTTGATATGAATTTTGAAAGAATTGAATAATAAATGAATGGTAGAACAACAAACACGATAGTTATCCAGAAATCAGAATTAATCAACAATATCGAACAACGTAGATTATCGTAAATTGATGATAGGAATTGTAAAAATAATGAAAATCTGGTCATTGATAAATTTCTGAACTATTATAAAAATACGTATATATTTTACGCGACTATAAATTGTATTAATTATACAAATATTAAAAAAACAGACTAATAACAATTTCGTCTTTTACGTGTTAACTTAAATGAATTTTTATAAAAATTAATATACAAAAGTCAAGTTAAAGACGATAATAATTGTTAAAATACATAAACGCAATAAAAAGTGTATTCATTTTGTGATTTTGGGTTCACAATAATTTATCGATAATAATTTTCATGTGTAAGCTATGTATGTATTGTACAATTCACATTTACACACATACAAAATGAACCATACTATATAAAAAAGTCTATAAATATAATAATATTAAACTATAAATTTCATATATTTATCATTCATCACATTTTATACGAACGTTATTAATGATACTAAATTATATATATACACCGAACGGAATATATTGTGTCTACATGATATATAGGTATATCGGGTAAGCTGAAAAGTGAAAGATAAAAAAAACTTAAATATTTAAACGAGATAATTTATTTTCGTCTTGACACTAAATATCTCAAGCATCGTACATTTTTTAAACATCCTTGAGCGAATTTGATTTAATCACAGTGGTTATATAAATTAAATATTAATAAATAATAATATCGCCTCGTTTATACGCAACTGGTCCGTTCATTCATTCATTCATTCATTCGGTTTTGATTAGAAGCTCGTTTTAAGTTTATGAAACTGTTTGCACGCAAAATATACAACCTGCAGGTGTTGTGACAACACATTTATTAGGTACTAAAACAAAATGTAAAAAGAATTTACTCTACCCACTATAATTATAATTTATATTATATCTATCCTAATCAGTGGCGCAACCAGGAAAATATATTAATATATTAATAATTATATATATATATATTAATTTTTTTTGGCGGGGGGGGGGGGGGTTACAAACAATTTATACATATATACACTAGATAATACGAATAAATGATATATAGTAGGAACATACTACATAGGTACCTAACTACATATTATATTAATATATGTGCTTCAAATATTGTAAACATTATAATTTACATCATCATTTTGTATCATATTTAAATAATTTATTAATAAATTTAAACCATGGTTGTGACTCGCGGAGTAAATGTGAGTTTATATAATATCAATTATATTCACTATATATCAGTTATCAGTAATTCAATTATTATAACATTTTCAATAGGTGTAATTATTATCACGCACATAGAATAAACTATTTATTATTTTAGCCAATATTTCTACATTTTATATATAATGAAAGAAAAAAACAAATTTTTTTTTGGGGGGGGGTCCCCCCCCCCGGTTGCGCCACTGACCCTTATCAGGTATAATTACGAATGTAACGAATCTTTTCATGTATTTATATATTTTACAGTGTTTGCAGGAAAGAACGTCGTTCGTGCATTCACGTTCATATTTTGTGAACGACACGCGAACGCCACTCTTTTCTGGCAAACAGAACATAAAACGTGAATGACGTTTATATTTTTAAGAAATTTTAACGATTTTCAAGCCGTTTAAATTAAATTAAAATATATATATAAATTTCGCTATAAACCTTATTAGATTTAAAAGTAATACTCAAAAATCCAATTTGGGTCCGCTATAAAATAAAAACGACATTTTCTAACTAATTTTTCAGTACATATATATATATATGAAATATGTGTATTTTTTTAATATTCAAAATTAAAATGAACGACCAGATGAACGCGTTCGTGTTAGAACGTGAATGTGAAGGAATTCAATTTTCAAGTGAACGTTCCGAACACTGTTATTTTGTATATTTCAACCGTTATTCAATTGTGTATGTTTAGAATAAATATAATTATTATTTATTTGTGATTATATATTTTGTCTATAATATAGAAACTATCCACATCTATACATTTTTCTTTCTGTACGCACAATGAATATTATAATTTGATATTTTATCTTCTAACAAAACACAACATATATTATATTATCACATTTTTTATACCTCAATATTTCATCTTTAAGGATATCATATTTCAGTTTTAAAAATTCTAAATTAAAACTTTTATTTACTTATATACTTAGGTATTACTTCGACAAGTTTCAAAACACAAACACACATACATAGGATACTCCAAAAATATTAAATTTACATTATTATTGCTAGAAAATTATTCATAAAGTTTAAATTGATTTGTGCTATACGCTGTGGATTTGATTCAAACTATATTATAAAACATATTATATTAATAATATATATAGATAATTAAAAAATACGTGATTAAAGTATAAACGTGTAATGACTATTGTTTCCGGATTGTTTGATGATTGTTGTTGTAATAATAAATATGAAATAATTAAAAAATAAATATTATCCGATTTGGGAACAAACTGCGGCATGCACATAAGATAAGATTTTTTGTGTTTAGGAACCTATGTATTTTATCAGCACGTGCCTATGTTGGGGTTATCTACAGTAGTATTATAAAGAATACTTTTAAAAAGTATTCAAGATCAAATACAGATATTAATTTTTAAAAGTATTTAAAAAGGTACTTAAAAAAAAATATTTAAATACAAGTACGGATAAATTTTGAAGGTATTCAAATACTTTTTATCGTAAAAGTAATATATTATAATAACATATAATAAAATTTATAAAACTATGAAATAATATGCTATATTCTTACATTACAGTAAATTTTGAGGTACAAACAATAGACTTCTAACTCCTACACACTTTTCAAATACAGTTCACTCCCAACAGACTAACATCCCTGAATCCTGATTAATTACACAATTTATGCCAGAATTTAGCGAGGTTATTAGGAAAATTTTCTTACAAATAATAAAAACCGTTTTTAAATATTGATTACTGATATTGTATTAGGTTTCCAATAATTAATAACTACAAGCTATTTAGGCCATTATAACAATTAATAATTATAAAAAGCCGGATGGTAGAGATGGAAACACTTCGCATGTTGGGTAGAATAATGATGACGGATATATTGAATTTGAAATCAATGATAAATAATTTCTTTCTAAGAAAACATTACTATAATTACTGTAGACTATACTAATAATAATAATGTAATAATGTTTGTACAATATAATGAACAAAAAAAGTTGAAATAGTGCAAACAATTATATAGAAGTATCGGAATCGAAACGATTCTAGATAACCTCGCGTAAGAAAACACCGTTGGCTATCACTAGACTACGTATAGGAATGTTGAGATATCTAGAAAAATGAAGCTACTAAAGAAACATAGAAATATCGCTAAATTTAAATTTGATATAACTTTTAAACCAAGTCCGATGGCCAAATTCTGACTTCATCATTATTTTTTGGATCAAAAAAATAAATATTTATTAAAAATAAAAAAATTCGAAAAATAAAATTCTCTTGTAAAAAAGAAAGTTATACATGAATTAAATTACTCAAAATTGAAAATTGCTACAAATAACTCAAAATTGGGGAAAAAATGTCCAAAATTTTCTGCCTTCATGATATTTGGTGAAAATTTCAAATATATAGATAGGTACATTATTTCTTCAAAATTCGAACACATATACCAAAATATCGAAAAAATGAATGGTGAATTAAAAAAAAAAATCAAATGGCTATTAAAAATTATTGTATCCAGCAATTTAAATTATTTTTGCGTGTATCTAGAATGGCATATTTTTAACACGGTATTAAATTTTCAGGTCTTCAAAACAAAAATTAAGTCTATTATGAATTAAATGATTTAAATTTTATTATTGCTATAAATAGTCTAAATCTGAGTAAACATTTTCGAAACATTTTTTGAATGAATAATTTATCTATATACGTTTGTAGAGAAAATTTAATGCCACTAGCATCAATATTTTCGGAGTTATCAAGAATTTTATCTAAATTGTGTTTACCAATTATTATGCTAATATTTTGATAGTTTTTTCTTGTACGTTTTAAAAAAAATCAAAAAATGACCTCTCTAATATACTACCAATGTAATTTGCATTATCACCGTCGTAAAACCAATACATTTCGCTCAGAATCTAAAATGATTTATTAGATTTTAATAACATTACCTTTTCAAAATATTCATCAGATATGCGAGTTTTTTTTTTTTTTTTTTGTTAAAATACCTTTTCCTATACTAAATTGCCTTTCAATAGGTTTACTACTAGGTAATGGAATATTATATTTAAGGAAAATTTTTTTATTGTAGGTAAGTTATTAAAAACTAATAAATCTTCTATTAACTGCCTTTTATAAATTGGATTATCAAGAGCTGATTAAATGTCAAAAAAAAATTATGTACATGGAATTTACTATAATATTAAAAATATTTACTTTTTATTTACATAGTGTGCATAATTTTGCAAAATTCATCGAGTTAAAATTTTACAAAAATTTTTAAAAAAGTATTTGGATTTTAAATACAAGTACTTGTGAGAAGTATTTAAAATACTGTTTTACGTACTTTTCATAAAGGATTTAGAATACGTATTTCAATACTTAAAAAGTATTTAAATACGTTTAATCAAATACTTTACAACACTGGACTTATAATTTATTATAATATTATACTTGTAATAGGCAAAAAATAACTCTTTTCATAAATGGCGTATACAATTTTTATACATGTTTTAATGGAATAGTCTCAAGATATGTTTAAATATAAATATATGTATTTAACTATATATATATTTATATAATATGTTTCAAGATAAGTTTATATTCCTGTTCAATAAATTATGTATTGTGGCATTAAAAGTAGGTTTACAAATTAATTGGGGAAAATCACCATAACTTCATGATTATAAGAAGAAATATCCTACATTCATGTACATCCTTAGATGTAGATTAATATAATTTTAATAAAGTGAAGTAATATAAATATTTAGTAATACCAATGACAGATATTAACGAAATAACAAAACTGGTGACATCTAGAACACAAGGTTTTCTATGAATTTATAATAGTATTGGGATCACGGTCACTGTTAAAGGAATTAAAATGTACATACTTATACATACATAGGTACATCATCCTTATACGTGATCCAATAACAATCTATGGAGCTTAAGACCTGTTCGATAAGAAATTCAAACTATTAAAGGACATTTTTAATTTTAGGAAAAAAAATATTACGGAAAATTTTCAGACCACTCAATGATAAGACTAGTGGAGACCAAAAGAAGAAGACATTGTGTTTAAAAATATTTTGATTGTAAGGAAACAAAAAAAAAAAAAAACAGAGTACCTACTAAAAGCATAAATATTTCAATATTGTTCATTTATAATAAAAATAATTTATATTTTTTTATATTAATTTTAAGCTATGGACCAAAATTAGTTTTAAAACATTGCGATTGCGTAGTGGCATATTAAAAAAAAAAATTTGGGGAGGGGGGTTGTATACATAAAAGTTGAATCTTTGTGTCTAAGTATCATCTTCAACAAACGTAAAACCTCAAACCTCCCAAAAATCAAAATTCAAGCCCAACAACTAAACTGGTCCAATCAAGCCAAATATCTCGGTGTCATTCTTGACAACAACCTCTCCTCCGGTGCACACACAAAAGCGGTTATCTCACGATGCACCAAAACAAGAGGTATACTATATCCCATCTTTAACAGACGCAGTTCCATACCAGTAAAGTCCAAAATTCAAATATACCAAGTATACACTAAACCCGTAGCGACATATGCAGGACAAGCCTGGGGCTCATCATTATCCAACTCAAACTGGATAGCACTGGAAAGGATTCAAAACATCACACTAAGGACAATCACAAACTCAATTCAAATTGTATTCAACCTCACAATACGCAACTCTTCACGCCTCAAAAGCCTCAAAGAATCAAACCTCCGATTAACAAAAAATGTCTTCATCAAAAACACAATATCTTCATTTCCGCACATTAAAAATCTCGGTCAACGAAATCTCCCTCAAACCACGGGGAAAAAACCACGACCAATAACCTGGTCCAACACATAACGAAACTCCCTTAAATCCACTCCTACAATAAATCCATCACCTCCATCTCCATCAACACTTCATAGGCATCCAGCCTGAAAAGTGAAAACAGGTCACCAAGACCGTCCGATAATCAAAAACAAAAGCAAAAGTCTAAGTATCGTTAGAAAATGATGGATGCTTTTAATAATCATAATCAAGTGTGAATTAGGTAAAAGTAAATACGAGTGTACTAAAATAAAATTGGGAATTTGTTATTTTAATAGCATTTAATCGAATAATTAAAAATGAACAAGAATTTAGTAAATTAAATTTATATTGTTTCTAAATTTTAACGCCTAATTTTTAACTAATATTTTGTATTTATTAATTTTTCAAAATTTTAATAACTTCATATTAAAATTAAATAAGAATATGATATAATAATAAAACTAGTGACTAGTCAGTCACTAGTTCTTTTTAAAATAAAAACTTTTAAGTTGTATACCTAAGTACCTAATTAAAGAAAAAATTAAAATACTCTACTTAGGAACTCGATTTAGAAATAATTTTTATTTAAGTACTTTCTAATTATAATATATTTAATATGCATTTATTATATATAGTAATATATTAATGCCGTATAATCTTTAGCTTTATGGTCTATATATAATATAGTTAAGAGGACACCACACATCCGATTTGTAGGGGTTGTGTAATACAATTTTTATAAAATTTTAAGAAAAATGAAAGTCAAATAAATTAAAAATATTTAAATATATTTATAAGTAATTTAAACGACTAATGGAGCCGATTTTTGATATATGCATTTTTACACATTTTATAAACTGTTAAAAAAAAAAATTAAAAACCCGATATTTTAACAGGTCATAAAACGTGTAAAAATGCATATTTCAAAAATCGGCACTATCAATCACTAGATAATATTGTTAGTTATAATTTGTATTTTGTTTTGTATTTGTAACATGTGTGTAAGTCGATAAAAATTAAAAATGCTAATGCAAGTTTTTCATTGAAAAGTTGTCGGTGTATTGGCGTTCTCTTAATGCTTACGAAATAGTAGATATATAGAAAAATAAATAAATTATGATATAAATTACGATAATACGTCAGAAACCTAAACTGTACCAATTTTTCTAAAATTATATTACTTTTGTAAACACGCTATGCTACTATATACTTCCTATAAGTTTATAACTAATAAACTGTGATATGTATGCTTAAAATCATATACAATAATATAATATATACTTACAAAATTAATAAGTGCATACGTGTATAGTATACCTTTTATCTTCATACTTATCTGATATCATTATACTATTATTTATCTTATTATTATTATTATTATTATTATTATTTTTACACCTACTTATTTATTATTATATGTGTATGTCTTTTGAAATAAAATAAATTAAAATATATATTATAAAAAATAATATATATATAATAACGCACACAAATAAATCTCGAAATAAAGTTGATTTAAAAATTGTATAATATTTCACTTACTTGATAACTACCGTCCACCTGACAATCACGACGATAAAACAAATGACAAACAAAAATCATAATACGAAATACAAATATCAAATATATCAAATCCGGGCAACCGCCTGCGGGCGCGCTTGTGTTATCTTATATTATAATGACCATAGATTAAGAACACTTTACATTATGTACTTAATCAATGTAATGGCCTATATAAAAATAATTTTTGGAATATTGTTCAAAATAATTTTTTATATTAATGTTTTGAAACACGTGAATTTTGTACGAACTTGAAAATATAATAAAAAATACCGTTATTAATAATATTTTTAACTGATAGGTATCATATATTTTTTTGTATTGTATTTTTCTAAACATTGAATATTTCGGGGGGAGGGGGGGGGTTGTCCTGCATCCCGTTTATACACCTTGATTGCGTAACGTTGTATCATTATAAAGTTTTATTGCGATACCATTTCTTAAATGGAGTTTTTTGTGATTTAAGCTTAGGTATCGATTAGGCATATATATTGCCATAGGCGCTGACTCCACGTGGAAGCAAGAGCAACCTCCCTCTGTGCATTGATTTAACGGGACTTGAAGTATTATATAGCCCCCGTTGTGTACGATAATTATTTGGTTAAAACTTAAAATAATAGCTTATTATAGTTATTATCATATAAAAATGTAAGTGCATCCATTTTTCACCGCATTCTTTTTCCCACCAATTATATGCAAAACGTGATCGTTTTTCATCACTTTTTTCACATTTTTATTAATTAGTTAGAAAGTAAAAAATTTTATTCTAATACACATAAATATTCAGAAAGAACCGTACATAAACTATGTAAGTGTGCGTAGTCACGATATCTGTACATGTCAACGCAATGTATGACAAAAGTGTGCGAATTAAGGTACGAATGTCAATGATGGTGCGCAAAGTATGCATAATGTTAAATGCTATCTTTGAAAATAATGTGCAATTGCAACACAGTGTACTGGCATATACACACTATGCCACTGTGATTATTTAAAAATCGAAAAAATTTTTATTTATATATAAAAATTAATTAATTAATTAAATGTAGGTAGGTATTTACAAATAACAGATTATTGCATCCAACTCAACGACCCGCAATCAAAATAATTTAGCAGTTAAATTATGTAAACTAAATACAATTGAAATCTTTACCCGGGAAACTCGAATAAATAAATTTCAATAATAATTTACACGTAAAATGCCCATTTTTTGCCCATTTCAACCACTTAAAATCAAAATTTTTCAAAAGTCTTTCTCAATGGGCCTCTACATCATGAAACGAAACTACAGACTGAATTTCATCCTCATAGCATCGATGGTTCCGGCTAGGCGATGATGAATCAGTCAGTCAGTCAGTCAGAACAAGTTATTTTATATATATACAGATGTTATGGGTTTAATAGGTACAGTAGCACAAATAGGAGGTGTTTGCAGGGAGAGCTATAGCACTTCCAAGTTTAAAATTAGCACTACCAAAGCAATTTTTAATTACAAATTTGTATAATTGTATCTGTATGGTCATAAGATCTTAGATCTATTATTCTTTTCAGTTTAAGTTTACCGAGTCGACCAGTTGAAACCGGTCGTGTTCACCCATTCCCTTCAGTAAATGATCCCGATAACGAGCAAATTAAGTTTAGTTTAATGTAGTAGACCAATAGGTACCTAATTATATTAGTATTAGTGTTGATTTTAGTAAGAATGCATCTGAGTTCGGCTTTAAGTCCTTACTCATTTTTTTGGATGAAATAACAAACGATATACAGGGTGATGTACCCTGGTGCATGCTGTTTACAAATTATTTAGTACTGGTGAACACAATCCTGAGTAAGTGAATGGTAGACTTGAAGAGTGGATGAGAAAGCTCTTAAAAAATAAAATATTCAAGTATTTTATGATCGGTTTTACAGGAGGATGGTAGTTTTGAGGAAGTTATGAAATATGTAATAAGTGTGGACGAAAGAAGTGAAGAGCAATTTTTGAACATAATAAATTAAAATTTGTAATCAATCTATTTTTGACACTTGTATAAAATATCCAATCACTTTCTAGAATAGCTAAACCAAGAATAATCCTTAGTAAATAATATTAAGTAGTAATACTATTATACAAATATAGTTTACATGCAAACTGCACCAGTCTTATAAGATGGAATTAGTTTTTATCTTTTATTAACGAACTCTTAATCCATAACTTTGAATCGTTTTCGTTTATTGTCAACCCAATCGTTTCCATTACAAAGTTTTTTTACTTGAATCACAATATTGAACAAAATTAAATATTTAAAAACTTAACAACGACAAATAAATTAACTTAAAGTAAGGAGATCGAATTATTAATATTAATCAATTATCGTTTATTATTTCAATGTTGTTGATAACAACCGTTATTGATATCAATAATTAAATGTGTAATACATTTTCATGGAATAAAGACACAAATCAGCTGATGGGTTTTTTTTTCATCTCAACAAATAATAATATTATTTATATTTCATATTGTTTCCGTACGACTTATGAGACTTTTTTTTTAAATTTTCTAGAACTGTTTTGTATAAAAATATGTTTTTCAAAAACACGTAGATGTGTTATTTTTCTTATTAGTGTTTCAATTCAACGATAATTTATTTGTATATTTTAGGTAGGTATTCGACATATTTTATGACACTACGATGTAATAATTATATATTCTATATAATAAATATGTATTTTTTTTTCATCTAATATTTTGCGATTTTCTAGTATGTACTTATGGTAAATTCCGGGTTGAGAAATTAATTAATTAAGTCAAATTTATATTATTTATTGAAAACGATTCGATATAATATGTACGTCCGTGAATACTCATAGGTTACTGTTATTGCTGTTAAGTACTGTCCTTGCATATTATATATTTACGATTTACTTTACTAAATAAAACGTATACAATTATGAAGAGAAAATAATTATACGATAAAACGTTTAAAACCATTTTTTTTTTTTTTTTTATCATAATCAATAGTCCGCAGGTTAACTTTATCGTATTTAAATATAATAACCACGTCAGACACACTCACCGTATATTTTTACTTAATTAATACGGTATATTATGTACCTAGTAACTACTGCAAATTCAAAAGTTTAGTAGATTATAAAAACTATTCAACGGTGAATATTATTATATTATCTTTACGAAAACCAAATAAATATACATTTTTGCAATATAAAAAAATATAATATATAAACCATTTTTATAAGTACTTACTGTATTTATCCTAATGAACCCTGCAGTGGCTAAAAATAATTTTATTATTGACATTCTTTAGTAAAATCTCTATATTGTACACTTAAACGAAATTTATTTTACTACGGTTCGGTTCTTTGGGACCTTCAAACGGTTTTTGCTAGTGCAGCAGTGAAAAAGGGTCAATGGAAATTCCTACGTCTTGCTGCTCTCCTTTTTTTGTTTTTCTTGTTACGCAGCAAGCCTTACAACTCACTAGCCCACCGTTAATCTCTAACATATCATGACATATCGCTAACCTTTCTTTTTTTTCAAACCTCCTCTCTAACAAAGTTGATTTTTCCGATCTAAACTTCCCTTTAAGCTTCAAAATACTACTGCACACTATTCGTTCGATAGGTACCTTCCTTATCTCCTCTTCCTCTTTTTACTATCTTGATTCTTCATCTATCTAGCATCCAGCTAATGCGAACAGCTAATAATAGAGTTTTCTATTGCTTTGATTCGTGTTACGTAATTTTAAGTCTAAATCATATTTAAAATTTTACTGTTTTTATATTTGGACTTAGCCTGCAATTTATAATGGAATATAAATAAAATATTAAATGTTAATAAACTATCACACGAATATTTATTTATTAATTATATTTTTAATATAATTTACTAACGCCCAGACCAGTAATAATTTGATAATAGTAAGTGTACAAAAACAAAATATAGTTATAATCAAGTATAAAAACTAAAACAATCATGATCAAAATGTATAGCTATAGATAGAGCAAAAAACCAATACCTAATAACTATGATATAGTACATTTAGTTTTTAGAAAACTGGTTAAGTAAACAGAAATATTGTAACCATTTGAAAAACCATTGTAAAGAAAAAAGGGTTAACGATATATATATATATTTATTTTTTTTGATCATCAACTTATGATATACCATTTTCAAAACTATTACTAATGAATGAAAAACCAAAACTTAAGAACCAAAAACCAGTAACCAATACCATCCCTGTGTGGCTGTCCATAAAAATACCATCGGCTGTTATTAGACTACGTACAAATGTTGAAAAATTAGGAAAAATTAAGGTACTAAAAAAAATAGTAAAATCGTTAACTTTCAATTCGTTATAACTTTAAACCGACCGCCAAATTGTGACTTCACCATTATTTGTTTGATCAAAAATACATATTTGAAAATGAAAATTGAATTCTCCTATAAATTAGAAAAATTATACCTATTATAAATTAAATGTCTCACAATTTAAAATTGCCATAAGTAGCACAAAATTGGGAATAAATGTTCAAAAATATTTTGCCTTCAAAATATACTTACATACGTTTTTGGAGAAAATGTCAAGTTTATAGATCTATTATTTCCCGGAATTTCGAACACATTTTATACTAAAATAATACATATTTTCGAAAAAAATATCAAATAGCTATTAAAATTATTGTACCTACCGATTTTTAAATTTTTTTGTGTGTAGCTTGAATGACATAGTTTTAATACTATATTCAATTTTCAGGTCTTAAAACCTAAAATTAAGACTATTATGAATTAAATATCTCAAAATTGAAAATTGCTTTGAATAATAAAATTGGGTAAAAATTTTGGAAAACTTTTTATATTAATGTTTTACGTATATACGTTTGTGGTGAAAATGTCATGTCTCTAATATCAATATTTTCGGAGTTATAAAGAATTTTACCACAATCGTGTTTTCCGATTTTCATGCTAATTTTTTTCTTACGCGTTTATCGAAAAAATGACCTCTTTAAAGTACCAACTAAATGCAATTTGCTACCAGAAAATAGTGCTGCATGTAATGATCGGAGCACTTCTTCTTATGGATCGTTACATTTTTAAATTTGTAGGAGTTATTAATATTATTGAAACACAGATATGTTGCCTACAACATTTTTTTTAGGGTTATACTCCCGGTAAAATACTGATTACCCAATAATATCGATGATAATATAAAAGTCGCACATTGTAGGTATCACACATTGTTCAATTAATATTTTTGAACCCCTGATCTGGTCAATCGTGTGACGCCACCAAGAGCGCAAATCAACTGGACATGTTATACACAATAACATTTCAAGATAAATATTTCTATGATTTGATTAAAATACGTAATACTCCTAGATTACATTTGAATTATATTTGTTTTATATTTAATTTCGTAATTTCATTTATTATTATTATTATTCATTCATATATTCCCATTTATGTATTATTATGTTTGTTATCAATTTGTTAATTATGGACGCTCATTAATTACAATTATTGATTTTGAGTTTTGAATAATATTTTAATAAATGTAAGTCCATATTATATGCAGGTACCCATATTATATATGTAGTAATTTGTGTAAATTATGTTATTAACGAACTTTAATGAAAATACATTTTTTTTGTCGTTTTTTATTTGTTGTTAAAATAATATATTTGCTTTTGAAAGGTAAATGAATATTGATTGTTAAATAACTATAATCTAAGCCGTAGATGGTATTTTTATTTTTAAATAATCAAACAATTTAAAAAATGTAAATACAAAATACCTTATAAGGTTTAGATTCAGTTTATACATAGAATAACAATGTAAATGTTTCAGTTTATACTGCAATATGTGTATGTTACATCTACATTTTATTTTAAGTTAAATTTATTTACTTTGAACAGTTTTTACTTTTATTATTTTGAAAACTTGTTTTTTAGAAAGTTATAAAATTTATATACATTTTTTATATTACTTTCATACCTACGCATAACAGATTTTCATATACAAGAACATATAGGTATATGTTTTATTTTAAAATATAGTGAATAAATTTGCTAAAATATAATAAATAATAACAAAAATAAAAACTACTATATATATATATATATTAAAAAAAAGTTTTATTTGGTATAATTTACTGGAAAGTAGACAATATATCGTATTACAGTAAGCTATGTTCTTGTCAACATTAATTTGATCGTTTATCATTTTAAATTATGCATAATATGCATACGATCAACACTGTATATTATATTATGTATTGTTTAAAAATATATATGTAAATATCTACGGGTTTATAGAAAAATTTATGATGGTAAAATAAAATGATTTTTTTTCTTTTTTAGAAATATTATATTCTCGTTTATAATTTATTTATATATATTACAAACCAAAAATGCAATTTGTTAAATTTAATTATACATAGCTACTTATTTTAAAGTTTGTCCTTTTTGGAGTCAGTCTTTTTAAATAACATTGGATATGACCTGCATAAGCACCCGTAATACCTCAAGTAATAAAATAAAGTCCATTTAGTTCCAAGTATACAAATTACATTACCTACAATAAAATTAATATCGTTGGAATACATTCAACGGATCTGGTATGTTGCTAATCTAACAAGAAAAAACATGAAATAGGATCAATACTTTCATTGAATACTATACTTTTTACCCGGGTAGAAATTTTAGTGTCGATCTGTCTCTATTCAATTAATTTGGTCCGGGACCGGTGTCCAGACACTATAGTCCAACACAAATTTTTGAATAAAAAACATCCACATAAAGTCCCCTACTTTGACACTAGTGTTTAAATGGTGTCAACTGCTGTATAGGGACCAAACTCTAAATAAAAAAAAATTATCAATTTCCCTTACGACCTTTAGCCGAGCCGACGCAACGGTGGCTTCCTTCCTTTCCGCCAACCAATTGGTAGGGGGGGGGTCTAACATTTTCATTATATTTCTCCTCGTCTATCCTATTATTGTTAATATCTTCCCCGAATGTGTATTTATTTTTCGTTTTTCTGTAAATTTTGCAACAAATCTAAATTTCGCGACTGGATTCTAACCACCGACCATTGATTACTTGACAATTTTTGGACTCACACTTTATCGAATGAAGTACGCTCCAGCCACACAAACGTATTCAGATTTGCGAGTACATAAATGTTCGAGTAATGGTGTACACTATACGATTACAGCACGGCAAAGGAGGGGAAATTTTTTAAATTGTCGCAGCGCAGTCAATAACAGCCAGAATGGACTAGGGCCGGTGTCAAAATGCGTTGTGCCGGGTTGCAAAAATGATCAAGAACTAGTTATCGAATTAATAACTTTGAAATCGGATCGATAAAATATTGGCCTGTTGCACAAAATATGATCTTTATCTTTTATCGATTCGATAAATATGCCGTAATCGGTTCGATAAACTGTGGGTCCGATTTCTACAAATTTATTAAAGCCTTACAGCTTTATTGGATCCGTCGATTTATCAATTTATTGGATTATCATATTTTTCATTTTTGACAACAAAAATACGTATTGTGTTGTTTAGCATTTTAATTATATTTATTTTTTATTTAATTAAACTGACAATATTATAGTAATGTCCAGTATCTCGTCGTCATCTTCCGATATCACTTTTATACACTAGTACTGGCCGTTATTTCTGCTAACATAACCATGGTTAATGCACAGAATTGTGTAGTTAATGTCTTCACTTTTTGAATATTTGTGCAACAGTCCACTACTTAATTTACTCGATAAAGATGTTTATCAGCTTGTTTGGCAAACCCGAAAACATACTTTGTCGAACCGTTTTTATGGGTTATTTGTGCAACCAAGCATAAGGTATATAGAATACTAAGTCACTTTTTTTGACAGTCCAATAAATGTCAAGGGGAAGTGAACCAAATACCTCACAGTTTTGGCTACTTCCTATTTTGCTTAAGGTCTCCTATCCATTGATAGTTAGGGGAGAGACATTGGCCTCTCTGGAAAATGCCCAAAAAAGTGACTTATAGTACCTATATGTTATATGTACACCGCAGTGTATAATATATTTTGACACATTCACAGTGGCAATTCAAAAATTTTCCCTCCTTCGCAGTGCCTATTATCGTACTATATACTATACTATACTAGACTATTCCATGGGCATTTATGTATTTCTACAATTCGACGAAACCGTCATCCGGGAAGAGTACCTAGCTTTTCGTGATCTTGGCTGCACTCTCTGCTTTTACTTAATAACAACAGATTATTGACAAATCGGATAGTTTATAAATTAAAAATATTATGATATATATACGTATGCCCCCCTCCCTAATATTTCCACATCGTGACCGAGATTACATTCAATTTTAAACATGGCACTATTTGGACACATTTAGTTCCACATCGTACTACTTTTTGAACATCAATAGTATAGGTATATCATAGTTGTACAATTGATAAAAAATAACACTATTTGACACTAAAATACCATTTTGACACCATTTGTTTCTCAGTATACACGGTCCAAACACCGAATTATAAAATACAATTTATATCCGGGTAGTAGTAGACTTTAAAAAATTATACCAACAATTCTATATTTGCATCAAACATAATATATTTTAATTTAAAATTATTATTAAATATAATATATTATCACGTCATGTTTCAAAATGTATATCTGATAAACGCTTTGGGTAATTGTCTATAAAACATGTGATGTCCAATAATTATTTTAGGTAGGTACCTTGTATATTATATACCTACGCATACCCTATGAAAAATATATTTTATTTTGGCTTTTAAAATTAACATCAGTAATATTTTATTTGATTCCCTTTCGAAATTTGTCTATGTCGTTGCAACAGATACATTGATAATTAATTTCTTGCATTGTACCTAATTAATTAGGTAGATACTACAAAAATCGTATTTGTAATGTGATTAGGTATTTATTTTGTCATATACATTTAACATACAGAAATTATTTTAGTTTTTATTGAATGAATATTCTAGTTATAATATAAGTATAAGTAAATAATATATATTATTTCATAGCATCAAAAAAAAAAAAGGCAAAATGTATGCTTATAACATAATATGGTTATTTTTTATTGAAGTATAGATAGTATTTATATAGATATGTACCGTAACTGAATCAGAACTGTTTATATATTAGTAAATAAAAAAAAAAATATGACTTTTTTTGATTAATATACCTAAAATAAGTAGGTACCTACTAATATTTACTGTATATTTATGTACATTTTTGTTGTGTATTGTGTATATTAAAATAATAATTTCTATATTGTCTATATTTAGATATTTATAATACAAAAATAATACAATAAACGAAATTAACTTTCCTACGCCATTGCTGTTCTATCGATTTTACTGTCTAATTTTATAATACGCTCCTATAGCATTTTTCCTTCTTCTTACAAAATAAAAGCAAAGAAAATCGTCAAATTTCATACGTAGCGCTTATCCTTAATTTTTTTTTACTTGTGTATTTCGTATATTTTCTTATTCATTAAATTATATGTATGGCCATAATTGATCGTATACATAAATAAAGGTTTTTAACATATTTGCAAATATTCGACATTTCGTATAATTCGACTAAAAACAATACTATAATAAAAAGTTGAATATTTTATGAAAGTCACGTAGAAAAATTAGCTAAATTTTAATACAATATATAGTATCTAACTATTTAAATTAATCATACAACAATTTTATTAAATTTTAAAACATATAAAAGTCTACGATGGTAATTATTTTTTATGAGAGATAAGATTTTAAACATTCAAACTCGTGAAATTTTAAACAAATTTTAATTAGGATTAATTTTAATTGGGTATTTTCGTTTTGGGTATTGACGTTTACAAATACCAATTAGTTATCACCTACATATAGTTAATTTAAAACTATAGACACATATTTTATTTCAAAATTCGCAAAAAAAATTTGTTTATGACATTTTGTGTCAAAATTATATAAATCCATATAAACTTTCAACAGTCTGACTTCGAGGGCTTTTTTAAACAATAACCATTTTAATGGTGAAATAATTATATATATATATTATATATTAAATAGATTATATTTGATAATTTAATGGGAGTAAACACTAAGTATAGCCGTATATGGTGACCCATTTCAAACGCTTTTGACTACAAACAGGATTTTCAATTAAATCAAAGGGTAGGCAACTTCAAGGAAGTTCCTGAGAAGTTTTTCGTTATAGGAAACTTTGTTGAACATAATTATTTTAAATTTTAAACGATTAAACGTTTTTAATGCTATATTAAAATACATTATAATTTAGGTCAATGATTAATAATCGGTTATTTATTTTGACGAATCCTCAGTTATTCCCTGGAATTTCCACCAAGTAACGTTATCAGGAATTGCTCAACTTCACTCGTATAAATACAAATATATGAAAATAATATAGTACATATAATTATTATTATTATTATTGATTTATCATAAACTCTGAAATGTAGCTACTAAAGGTATAATATACGTATATTTTAAATGTTTTTGATCATCATAGACCTTACCGTATACTGAAAATTTGAATATAAGCTGCATATTTGAGTAGTATAATATAGGTAATATGTATTATTTAAAAAAAAAAAAAATGATCCAAATACAGATGGTGGATATATTTATCAAACGTCTCATTAGTCCTCAACGGGATAGTGTATTATTATTTTAAATTTGAAAGCAATGATTAACCATTGTATTTGAAACATGATTCTTAGCAAAGTTTAGTATATAATATAATTTTCTATATAAAAATTCTATAATAAAATATATAAAATATAAAAATATATATATAATATACGTATATAAAAAGGAAACATTTTTTGATTTTCTTATAAATTCCTGAAAAGTGGTAAAAATGTTTTTTGTTTCAAATTGTTTTTCATCATATCAACAATATTACAGTAATTATTTGGTAAACATTTAAGGTGTCTGCTGGCAATATTATTTAATCCGATTTATAATAGTTTTCCGAAATTTTTCTTAGTAATTTCCCTTACGCCTATGAAAACTTTTGAAAAATTTCAGGAATTCAGGAAAAAAAAATCAGGATTATTTTTACCCGAAAACTCATACTAGATTCCTTTTACCAAAATAAAAATTTCTGTTATAAAAAAAAGATGGAAACTATATATATTTTTTATCGTTTATAAAAATTGTATGATATAATATAATAGGTAGTTTTCCTTTATACTTAAGAAAACTACTGGGAAAATCAAAAAAAAATAATTTCTGTTCAATTCCTGTCCAAAAATAACGTATAGGTACAAACATAAAAAAATACATGAATACAAAACCAATTAGCCCAAAATCTAAAATATTGGGACATATATTATGTATAGCATAAATTATGCTATTAGGACATAGCATAAGATATAGTCTATGCACAAAAATAGTTATATAACTCGAAAAATATGAATATTTAGTAGAGGTGGATACATAATGGGGAGGGGGGACAATTTATGAGATAAGCAAAAACCAAAAAAAGATTATCAACCTATTTTTTATACCGTTTTACATAAATTTTTTTGTGAACGGAGTGTGGGCATTGCCCCCCCCCCTATATGTACCATTGTTTTTAGTTAGCAACAACAATTATGTCTAGGTATTTAATTAGGAACGTAATTCCAGTTTTATATAGAGATACAGAAGTATTTGAAGTATGCCAATTTTTCATTCTACAAGGACTATTTAAAACCTTTTTTTATAAGACTTTTTTGTACGTTTTACCCATTTATAAATTTTTTTTTTTTTTTTTGTCACAACTGACTATTTTTCAGAGTAGTCTTTCTCTATAATTTACGCTCACCAGTATAGTAACCTATCTCGAGTTAAACATATTGCAGAAATATGTTGCAAGGTACTTAAAGTTCTTAGTTTAATCTTTAGGTTCTCTTCTAAGTTTCCACTTTCTATTATTCCTTAAAGCTCAAAAGTGTGTCCGGCTTCGTCCTGTCCTGAATACAACAATGTTCTCTGATACTCCTCAACTGCTATTACGAGTGCTATGGTTGAAGATTTTAAAGAAAATGTCTGCCGATTGTTGCTCACCGACTTAATATTCTTCATCCTCCCCATGATTACAGGTTTGTTTTACGTGCCTTGAATATTTCTACTTTAGCGGACCGTCGGCATGAGTTTAATCTATCCTTTTTGTCCAATCTTCTCTCTGTCAATATTGATTCTCTTATCCCATGTAAATTTCAGAGTCCCACAGTACCCTTTTTTCTTTTCTTTTTCACACTCCTCAGTCTTCTTCTAATTTTCTTGAAAATTAATTTCTAGTCCGTTTTATGCAAATAGCAAATATCAATTTTTCCTTTTCTTTTTAATGAAATATTTTATTTACTATGTATGTAGATTGTAGATACTAATTTCATATTGTTTTTATATTTAAGCACTATGATTTTGTACATCATATTTTTATATTCTGTGTTTTGGATACACACGAACAAAATAAATAATTTGACGATTAATATACAAAATGTTGAAATAAATGTTCTTTTATTTTGAACCTAACTTTTCGATCTATAATGTATAGTCATTCATCGTATAAGCAGTGCAATAGCCCGTTAGTGTAGTCAGTTCGATATCCTAATTATTTTTTCAAAAGTTTAGAATATCAGTGCAATTTTTATATTTGACAAGGCCATTGACACATAAAAAATGACTGTAAAACTATAGTTCGAATCCTTCAAATTACGCCTTTATATTCAATGTGTACTTTTATAAAGAATATTGACTTAATATGTCAAATAACTTTAATGCGCATTTAATTGTGCATAGGTAATAATTTATACTCGATGAAAAATGCATGTTGTTGACCCGTGCTCAGACGAATCAAATTAATAACTGAAGAAAATATTGGGAGTCTAATTTTCGTACCTATCTGGTCATCTCCGTCTCCAATTATATATCAGCACTTTAGTAGATATACTTTAGTAGAATTATATGTCATCTTGTCACAAATAGTTGTGGAGATAATTTGGCAACAATGCCAACTGTTAATGTTATCATGCTTGTTTTCAATAGTTTTTTTATTTTTAAGAATTTAGGATTCTTTGAAGACCAAATTTTAAGAGGTTTCTAATGACAGTTATATGAATAGTTTTTACATCCGATTATGTATAAATTATACTATGATGTATGTATTTTTAACATATTAGTTTTATTTTTGTACGTTTACATGGAACACGTTAAAATTGCTGATTTCTCGATACGTCAATGTCCAAATAATCCAAATGTCGACCTGGGGAAACTAATTTCTCGATACGTCCCTAAATTCGTCCACCACAGTATTCCAAATTAGTATTTATATTATTTTACATTTATAAATTTCAATATATATTTTTTGTTAACAATGCTAAATTAAAATAAATATTTTGTGTAAATAATGTTTTTCCAATAAATTACCATGATACGAAAATGGGACATAATTTAGATTATATTTTGGAAATATAGAATTTAACTTTTTAGAGTTTCTGTAAAAAAAATTTGTTGGGACAATATTTTTCTATTTTGACTAGGATGTGACCTATAGACCACTTCTCGAAAAACCTATTTTAGTCACATCATGTATACAAAATGATAGTGGAAATTGATTGCACTAGGGTAAAAGAAAAAGGACTTGGGGCAATATTTGATCCACGCACTTTAAAGGGTGCCAAAATATGTAACATAAATCTCCTTGAAATAGCGGCGACACTGACATGAATATTTACACAAGTATATAGGTAGTTAAATTCTTCTTACGCGCGTGTACTACTTCAGAACAATGTATAGGTATAATATTATAGCGATGAAAACGATTTTTTTCGTCTATCGAAATAATATATCTAATATTATATATACAAGTCATATGAGTAAATGTATACTTAATACCGAAATGCATTGAAAATGGAAAACCATAATTCACATAATCTCTCAAACCGCTTATATATACTCTCGAAAATATAATCTACCCAATTGTACATAAACAATATCACATCATTATCGACTGTTTATAATGACGTTTGTATATATACCTACATAATATATATTTTGTTATGCGTTTATAGATCGAACGTTAATATTATTACGAGTCTGTATAATATAGATTAACAACAGTTTTGTACGTCATGTTCTATACCAAAACATATAATATTTCCATATTTATTTATATATACACTGTGATAACACTCATGTTATCAATTTTGATTGTTAACAGTAACGTAATTATCAGTTGTAAAAATAATGATATAATGAATGTATGACATGTGATATTAAGATTTTTAAAAAATGTATTTTATTAAAATAAAGAGTTCTTTTTAATAGAATAATACAGTATTAGTTATTTGTGAAACAATACAATTATAATAATAATGAGAAGTAAACATACACGATATATAGATATTATAGTCCGCGTCATTGTCTCTGGTGTATTTTAAATTTAAACACTTGTTCGAGTTTTCTCGAAAAAATTATAATTACATAATTTATATTTAAAAACGTTTGATTAAATTACAACCGCGTATGGGCATATAACTGACAGGTAGGTACTCGAAGCTATTATTTATTATTAATTTATGGTTTTATTTTTCAAAATGTCTATTTTTTTAAACATATTACTTTTAACTAGACTTGAATATTAGACAAGACAGATTTGAGTTAAAACGGTCGTAGGAATTTTATCCAAATATACGTAATATGTATTTATTTATAAATACATTAATCATTTTCATAAAATTTTAATCAGACTCGATTTTCATACAATTATGAATATGACACTAGCTGCGTGGATAATTAATTTTGTTTTAAAGTGTAACACAATATGCCTACACACTGTTGACAATATATCGTGGCCTCTAATATATATAAAATGTGCATGCATAAGCTTTACACTCGTATGTAAATATCATGTATATATATATATATATATATAATATATAGGTACCTATAGGTATAATAGTATATACTGCTTCTATATATATACTTGTTTATATTCAAATTACAAGGTTTGTGAGTGAAAGGGGAGTCTTGTAAAAAAATGTGAATAAATTAATGAAATTTCATTAAAATCGGCGTAATAAATTACTTCCTGAAATATTCGAGCAAAGAAAATGGTTCTGATTAAAATATGTTCGTATATGTTTATATTATTGCAAATAATATGTAGGTATAGGTATATAATATGCGAATCTTTTTCGGCGATTCGTCCTTTATTATTGGATATAATAACGGGGAAAAAAAATTACTATAAAATTATAATTAGTTCAATTAATTTTTAGTTGATATGACTGAATTAATTTAGTAGATACGACTAAAAAAATATAGTTAAACTGTTATGATAATCTAAACTATAATATTTAGTTGTTTTAATCAATATTTTAGTTGTAATATAAATTAATATTTTTACAACCGTAATTTAATAAATTTATAGTTAGAGAGCCGTGAAAATATGTTTGGCATTGCGCGAATAATCCATAGATATTATAACAGTCGAATAGTGTATACCATAGAACGTAGCTAACTATTTTTATTTTTTTTTCATAATTGTTATTTTGTAAAATTCATAGATAATAGAAGATTCTTCTATTATCTATGGTAAAATTTAACATCCGTATCCATCGTTTATTATTTTATTCATACATCGTTGTCGACTATCATTTGGCGTTTACTAATCTTTATCGAGTAAATCTTTTTAATTATTGAGTACCTACGTACTATTGACGACTGACATGTTTTTCAATCATCATAAAATTGAAGTGATATGGATCGTGTAACATTACCACAGAATATACAGAAGGGAATCTTGATAAAAATTACATGGGTTCTTATGGCCGCCCGTAAAAGGGTCGGCCATACTATAAATTCATCAGGGGTACCAGAAATGTAATACCTATTTCCTTGTTTTTAACAATTTTTGGTCACACTATCTCATAAATAAAATGAGTTTTCATATAATGATAATAGCAATCACTCCATCAGAAAGTCCACCAACATCCCGTCCATTCGCGAATTCATAAATGCCACCTCCACTAAACTCCAACTCTCGATCTCTTCGTCCCACTTCCCACACATAAAATCGATCTCGACCCGTCCCGGCCTACTCAACGGCTGCAAAAGAAACCGTCCTCTTAAATTCTAAAATTTCAAACATCATAAATTCGCCCACTCATCACGTCTCAACTCCCTAAAACATCCGACCCTCTGGAAGAAGCTCAAGCTTGAGACAGAGTACCCCCCCACAAAGCAAGTCAAGTCAAGTATAATGATAATAATTTCTAGATATGTTTACATTAGAAATGCTGATATCCATAGACATTTTATATGTTGATATCACAATACCATGCTTCATTATCAGTATGATCAAATACCATAGAATAATGGGAATTTCATACACTGTTGAATTTAGAGAATTTAGAAATTATCCAATATGTCTGCTAGATTTCCTTCTGTACATTCTGTGATATTACAATGTTCGGGTGATAGACCCAATTCACTGCGTATACCACCGGTCACTACTATACAACGTTATCACAAATAAACGCATTATACATATTTTATACATCGACCGCAGTAAGTACCTTGCTTTTCAAGAAACAGGTCCGATTTTAACTTTACCTCAAGACACTCTTATTTTATATTCATCGTCCATTTTTTTTTTTTAAATACACATTTTAATTTTGTAAATAATAATGAAATTAAATTTGTTTCATGGATGCGCGTCAAAAATATAAAATATAGTCTTAAAAAATATATGTGTCTGTAGTGATAAATGCTTCAGATGAAGGAAATGACATGTTACCTTCGTTTGGTTTAATCATTGCTATTTTCATTACACAATTAAATGAACCTTATGTTATTTTTAAAAAGTATTCTATTTTATATTTTGATGAACATTTCTATGCATTTAATATAGGTAGTACTTAATAGTAATGAATTAATCTGTAAATCTGTATATCTTTAAATAGTCTGAGAAATATTTTTCCAACACACTGTAATAAAATACCAAACGGATCTATGTACATTAAAATATAAGTAATTCATTTAGAGTTATTATACACTTACTTTAATGTACTTATTTATTTATTTAAAATCAAAATATTATGTAACTACTTCTTACAATAGGGAAGACTGATTAACAATGAGACTATACATTTTTTAAAATTTTTAATTCAGATTTAATGACTTAATTTCAAAATTTTTGGTAACTACTATTAATTTCTAAGGCTTTCAAAATATATGTTTTTTTTTTCTAATTGCCTCAATATTTTTTGAAAAATTTTAATTTTAAAACAAAAGATTGTGTACTTTCTTACCCTCTGATGATTACTTTGGTTAGTACCTAACCTACCTGGTTGGTATCTTGTATCATTGTTAACCTATTTCAAAATCATACAAAAAGATGTAATTTAGATATTGATGAAACTTAAAACGATAAATATGTCAATAATTACCTGAATACTTGGTTGAAGTATTGCAATTTTTATGTTTTGTATAGGTAGTATTTTTTAATACAAATTTTGGATTTTTAATTTTCAAAGCAACTTGATAACACAAATCATATAAACGTATTTTACGCGGAAAATAATAAAGATACCAAATTACAAGACAAAATATTTATCATACCTTTAGAAGAAAAATATTAATTCATTGATACGTTTAAAACGAATAATTCGAATATTAATATAATATAATAATTCGTCAATTATTATTGTCTGATTGTATACATAAAATACACAAAGTAAAAATTATTATAATTTAATTGACTACAAAATATAATATTGATACTTCAAAATGAATTAATTTATTATATATTCTAGTTACTAATTAAAATCTAGAATATATATTTTATTATATAGTATTATAAATTATATTTATTTTACAATGAAATATGGTGAAAATATTAAAACAAATCCATTTAGAGATACTATAATATTAGTTTGATTAACTATATAATATACCTAGTTAAAACATCAAAACAAATATATTTGGAGTCAATATAATTACTAGGTTAAATTACTATGGTTAAAACCTCAAAAGAAATATATTTAGAACAACTATTATATTAGTTCGTTTAACTATAAAATATAATTGGATTTTAACTATTAAAATCTAGTTGTTTTAACTAAGTATTTTAGTTGGCCGTATATCAACTAGAAATTATAGTTAAAATAACCATAATTCTGTTTGATTTATCTACATTTTTTTTTCCGTATATATATATATATAAATGCCAGTTAATTATTTGTAATTAATGTTTATTTATAATATTTTTAAATATGATTTTGAGTGTTAAGTAGTCTGTGCGTTTATAATTATTTAATAATAATTAAATACCGTATTATTATTTTACGTAGGATAGGAAATTTTGAACTCGCTAAAAGCTAATTTCAGGTATTTGAAGATTACATCGAGTATATTATATTGTAGACATTTTGATTAAACCAAATTCAATTGAAATCCTGATTAAACCCAATCAGACTATGTATTCATTTTTATTATTTCATTTCAGATTTTATTGAAACACGGACAGATTTTTTGCAGGACTAAACCGTAAGTATACACACTCAATCATCTATATATTAGTTTTATTACTATCTGTATTTTATTTTCAATCGATTAATGTAGAAAATTCGTAATATGTGTATATATATATATATATATATATATATATATTATTGGATTCCTTATTGTGCACGTTTAATATCAAAACTGCTTTATGTCACTGTGAAACCCTTAAAACCGAGTACAACTTATCGTACTGGGATTGGATAGCTTTTCCGAAAATTAATTCGATCGAAGTATTCTTGACCGACCATCTAGAAATTTACGTTATATGTTATATATGAGAATAACAAAAGCTGATTAGATGATCCATAGTTTTCCGGTGATCTTATACGCCAAATTAATCTTGGATACAAAAAAAGTCCATAAAGTTGAAACTAAATACTGACCATTAAAAATATAATCACAGATAACATTTAAATAGATTATATATTATTTATACCATAATTCAAAAATAAAAGTTAAAATAATTGAGTTTATAATTCAATTAGTACTTACTATTGAATTTTTTTTTAAACAATATATTTTGGTGGAATTGGTGGTTTCGAGGAGTGAATAAATATTTTATTATTTAAAATATTTCAGTATATCCTAACTATATTATTTGCATACATGGTAAAAAGTAAGAAAGTCCTCAAAAAATAAATACTCTGGAAAAAAACTATCCTATATTTAGGATAATTTTAATAATAATTTTTCCCATAATATATATGAGTATAGATTATCGACGAATTTTGTTATCGTTTATCAATTAATATTAAATATGATATGATATACTATCATTAAAAATTATTTACGAATCATATTACCCTACCCATATTCCATAATATGTTTATTTTGACGGGTTTTCGTTGTTATGGAATACACAGAAAATATACATTAATCGTAATATTTGTATATACTAATATCCGTGGTACGATACAAAAATAGATTGTTTTTTCGTCTTATTAATAATATACACTGGTACTCGGTATATTTATTTATCAGTATTCAGTATTTTGATGATTATTTTATTAGGGAAAAAAGATGCTCTTGAGTTGTTAACTTTTAAATCAATTAAGTGTTTAATTGTTCTAAATTTTCACAATTTTTTGAAGTTCGGTTCGGATTTGATGTTTAAATTGAATAGTTTGGTTAAGTTCGGGTTCGAATAAAAAATTGAAAGTTCGGTTCGGTTAAGTTCGTTAAAATTTGAAAAAGTTTGTTTTGGGTTCGGTAAAAATATGGATTCGCAACATCACTATATAAAATATAAATGTATAATAAAACTATAGTAGGTATCTACTCTGCACATAAGAAGTCGCTCGGATTTTTCGTCCACGAATAACCATTGTCGATATATGTTCGAAAGTCCGATTAAAAGTTCTCCCGAATAGGTATCAATATAAATTTAATTTAAATTGAGAAAAATACTACGAAAGTCTAGCGATTTTAAATTCGTAATTAGAGATAGGTATAACGAGATAGGTACCAACATATTTTGGGAATCAGTGGCCCAGACTTGAATATTTAAATACGGACTCGTCACAGGGTAATTTTTAATTAAATTAAATACCTATTCGGTTCTATAAAATAGGTGAGTACAAAATTTAATTCAATTAAATGATAAAAAAAAAAAAAAAAATGATAAGAAATATTAAATAATAAAAGTCACAATGATAAGAAAATATATTATAATTTCGGATATCGGATGAAAAAAAGTAGCGAAAAAATCGGACCGGTCGAGTGGGGCTAGAACCGGCATACTCGTATCTAAAGTTCATCTCCGCATGATACACAAGTCAAAACTTTTCGTATTTAAACTATTCAGATAATGGACGACACCGTAGGCATATCAACAGATAATATAATATACCTACACATATTCGAACGAACTACCCGGTCGGACGGGGATGATCGGTAGACAAAGAAACATTCATTCGGGCGATAAAACGTCTGGAAAACACGAATCTAACGTCCGCGGCGTCGAAAAACGTGGCGAACTGGCGATAGGTGGCTAAAGACATCATGGCGCGGAAAAACGTCGAGTGATAACGAAAAGTCAGCGAATTTGGAAACCGGATTTTTCATCCTAACTTCGGAGAAAAGGCGAAAGCGCAGAGGAACGAAACACGTAGAATAGTTTAAAAACGGTAAAGACAAAAGAATACCCAGCAAGCGACGCGAAAACGGACCGGCGAATTAAATAATAAATAGTCTATGTTTTTCATGAAATTAATTCGATTATTGTGTTCGTGTTATCATTTATTCCTTTGAAGAGCGCCAATTCGTTGTATTAAAATTTACAATACTTGTTTTTGACACCATTTAAAATCGACATCATCAACCCTTCATCATATATGATATTTTACAAAGCAATAAAATAAAAAAAACGGGAAGCACTTTGCACGTTGCGTAGAATAATGATAAATCATTTCTTTCTAAAAAAAAAAAAAAACGATTATGAGCGAAGTTTGGGTACATATATTTGACAACTACTGCAGATTATACTAATAATATATATATATATATATATATATATGATATTATTATATAATATAATGAAGAAAAGGGCAAAAAATTATTTTGAAGTAAAGGTATTTGAACCGAAGACTCTGAGCATGAAACCACAGTCAGCTTCCACTAAACTGCGTAGAAATATGGGGTATACCTACTAAACTAACACAAAAGATAACATAATATATGCATTATACAATGGTCAAATTTTCAAAATTTTAACAATCTAATTTAAAAAATCTAAACATTAAAAATAGAGAAATATGTAGTATACGGAAGTTTTATGTAATACCAAATAAACTAACTCATTGATGTATCGGGGTTTGTTGACGTAAATGATTTGACATGACATATACCCAACGCCAAAGGAAAAAATGGCATGAGATAAAATCACATGACCTATAATTCCTCGTCATAAGATAGCGAAATGATTCGATCCGGGAATCTAAAAAGTCAACAAGTAAAAACCAAGGCAACAATAAAAAAACCGGAGTGATAGCAGACAACGAAAATAATAACATGATAAAACAGTGCTGTCAGAATACAGAACAATAAACAGCGGGTGTTAAAAAAAAATAGTTCGATCTTTGATTCATTCTGTGTTTAGGTATATCTTCAATCTATTTCGATATGGACATTTGTTTTATAAATATAAATTAGACGTTTAGTCATTATATTTACTAAATTTTGTACCTCTCTACTTCCGCTAATCTTTTATTTAAATGGTTAAGGCTAAGTTCTATTGTATGTATGGAAACTGCGTCCATATTTCAAATTGTCAAAATGACAAGTATTTCTGTGTTATAAATAATAATGTTATAAAGAAGACAGATGACTTGTCGATATTAAAAATTCAATTAGTTTGAAACGTTATTAAAACGGAAGAGTATATCCGAAGTTTCAACAGGTCTATATTATAGTCAATACAATTGATAATTAGGTATAGATTGATAATAAATGATTATTAATGGTAAAAAACATATAATACATAATAAATAAATACATTTAATATGACATTTAAGTTGTTTAAATATATATATATTATCATTATATATTATTAGCATAGTAATACGTTTAGTATTTACCATAATAAATAATATACAACATTTGTAATATTTATTAATTTAATTATGCATCTTAGTGACATTTTTATTTACCAATAATTCGATTATACTAATTTAGTACCTCCCCATTTTGAAACGTATATGAGTATATGTTATAAAAACTGTGAGTGTATAATTATGTAAATGCATATTGTCGTGTAGATATAGTAGTCTCTTAAATACGTCATATTATAAATATAACACTGTTCCGAAGAAAATCAAATTAATTTCTAAATGATGTACACTTTCTGTATTTAAATATAGGTATAATGCGAAATCCGAATTCGATCAGTATAGGTACATAATAATATGTATTATTCACTATATATATTATATTATAATATTGAATTCAGAACAAAATAATCGACAGTGCATTTTTTTGAGGATATTGTTGAACTCAATTCTATATTATATATGGAAAATGTCCATTTATAAATCCTATATTTTTGTTTGGAAAAAGAAAAACCATCATTAATTATTATCGGAATGTTGCAGTCCTTATTGGTATCTCTCGCACCTCCGGTAACTAACTGCATTCTCTGGGAGCGTTCGATTTTTACTATTGGATAGGAAGGGTGAAAAAAAAATGTCCAGCTTCAATTTTTAAAGATTTTTTGTGAAATTGAATTAAATTTAATAGGGAAACCAAAAAATTTTTAAAATAACCAATATTAATAAAATATTTCTATATTCTGTATTCGGGTTTAAATAAAAAAATTAATATTTGCATCGTGCTGAATATTAATAATAAGCATAAAAAATTTAATATTTTTACATAAATCATATGGATAAATAATTTTATTATGAATCATTTTAAGGAAGCGCGTGTCAAATAAATATTATTTGAAATTAAATGTAATTTTTACACACATATTTTGAATTTACTTTTGGATATAGGTAGTAGATATTATTATAATGATTAATAAATATGATACCAAATAATTCATAAGACATTTAAAAAATATTAATAATCATACAAATTTGAATTCATCTTTAAGCGAAATATGAAATATTGAATTAAATTGTTCTTTAAATACTAATAATATAATAATTACTTATATTATTAGCATTTAAAGAACAATTTAACTAAAGCTTTGTATTTATATTTAATTTTGTAGGTCATTGTAAGGATTATACTTATTCTCTTATTCTTTTACTTCTTTTCTTATTATTTAAATAATATTACAATTTATAATAATTATAAAATGCAACATTATTATAATTATTAAAATATTTAATCGATTAAGAGAATAAGTATAATACTTACAGTGACCTACAAAATTAAATATAAATACGAAGCTTTAGTTTTCTATATAATGTGTGTCTGCAGCGACAAATATAACAAATTCAGCTGGAACGACGTCTATATTGTGATGAAATCCGTTTTACATTTTTTCGAAATAAATAGACAATTTTACAAATTATTTTTCACGTTGAACGACCGTGGATGTAGACGTTAAGATGGCTTTTTCTTTTGATTCACATTACCAGAAAAATAATCAATGTTTGTAGAATTACTCACCATTATGACGCTGTGGATTCTCTTGATTTGTCAAATAAATGATCCCTCGGAAAACGAATTTGTCCTACAAACTGCAGTATAGTACCATTTCTCCAGCCTATATACTACTCAGTGGTGTTTTAAAATTTTTTCTAAGAGGGGCAGGTCGTAATAAGTTTATTAATTCCATATTAAATCTTCTTCTATGTTTTAAGATAAAAATGCACAGGACTCGTATATAATATTATGTACTTTGAGGCTGTTTGAATTTTGTGCTCAAAAACATAATTATATTTTAAAATAGGTACTTGACCGTGCCTATATATATATATATATATACAAACTTAAAAGTTTTAATTTTTAAAGCTTAAATCCATAGAATAAATACTATTGGGTATAGGTACATTATATTACACTATGCGGATATATGGTTAAAAAGTATGTTTGAGACGGGTATTAATAAAATAATTGTTCGACGTTTAAGTGATAATGTTTTAGTGATTATATAGAAATAGTTGCGTGAATAGTTTTTGGACATTTTTGGTGAAAAATGTAATAATAATTGCAATTTTTTGACATCTCTATGTCGACACGTATAATACGTATAGTGTATAGAGAGTCGTCACTTAAGTAATTGCATTTTTTAGCCGTTGCCAATATACAGTCAATATTTTTAGGCACAGAATACCGTTTGGAAATTTGTTAACGTTTTACGTTCAAATAACTCACACGTCATCGTTATCCCATTTAAACAAAAAGGAAATTTATATGATATTCACACGATAACCTACATATATTTTTTCACATTTTGTACACTCCTACATATATTTATATATAATATATATGTGTGTTAAATTTGCCGTGTACAGATCGATCGAAACGGGGAAGTGGCTGTAAGTAACTATATATAGATTCGTTCGGTCTTTTCTTTGTATATGTATACGTAATGTTCGCAGGATTATTCTAATAGGTTTTATTTCCGATTTCTTATTGTATACGTACACACGAATAACAAGATAACGTCCTCATCTTGATGATGTTGTTTCCAATAATATATATACCTACACATGTTCGCATACATAAAATATAATACACGGCTAATACAAATCCATTTCTATAAGCTCACGTAGTACGTACCACAAACATAGCATAACAGTATATATTTTCGAAATCTCTCAACACGTATAGGTATTTTTCACAGAATCATTCAGTCTTGTCACGATCCGTCAATCGTGTGATATCCAATTGACGAAAATCTCTTGGACATATTATGGTAAATATTCTCGCGCCCCTCATACACTTTGCGCATAACACAATGATTGCGACTAATGCTAGTACACCACTCGTTCCGTTTTAAACTTTTAATTGGACATATTTTAGTTTTTACGCAGCAGCCGTATACATACTTTTATACAATATTTTACAATACTTTTGAAACATATAGGTATACTTAAACAATATATCGTCGTATAGCTACACCGCAGATTGAATGAAACCAGATTGTGCACTCAATGCTTATCGAAAAAAAATCGAATTCGATAGTTACTATCGAGCCCCCAAATTAGTGTTACCACATGTTAGAATCTAAAAGTCTTTAATGATTTTAATCCTAATATTATTTATTATCATTTATGAACAGTAAATAACGTTCAAGGTTTATAGATTAAATCGGTCAGGATAGCAAACATATTGTAAATGAAGCGTACAACAGATGTATTCATTGTAACTGGATACGCCACTTAGCGGGCACCCAATCACAGCATCTTATTCACGATTCTATTATCCTAAGCCGGAGTGCACAATCTGGTTTCATTTAATCTGTGGCTACACTGTTGCGGCCCAAAATACCGTATCACGGGTGCGTACGGCTTCGATAATAATTAATCGCCACGTTTTAATATTACATCAACTATCCATCCGCACTATATCATCACAGAAATTAATATTTTCATGGTCACCACTGCCTGCCGATCAAACACACACACACACACACACACACACTTATGTAATAATATCTAATCATTATCTATTATTTTTGGTGTTAAGTTACTCGTAGAATTATTTATAGATATAAATAAAAACCTACAAAATAATTTGTTTTTATTTAACAAATACGTATTTCGAAAACAGTGTTTTCATATTCCGTGTTGGACGACACGACTACATACAGTTGTATTGTTTTCGAAATATACGTATTATTATATTATATACATACAATAATTAATGTTAAATAAAAACAAATTATTTTGTAGAAATTGAGTCTTTATTTATATACTTTATAATCATTAGGTATCTGTTTGTGAATTATATATCATAATATGTATGGCAGTTTGTTTTTTTTTTTCTGTTAGTCATTAAATTCCGTCGGTTGTGAATAAACACCCGTTGTCGTTCGTGTAGTACTATATAATAATAATATAGTACTATATAATAATATATACCGTTCGGTCGCAAGTGAAATTCTTGTGCTCGCGGTGTTTTTATGCATTTATATAAATTGCATATTTTTCATGGTGCGCTGTGGTTTGACTCGAATAGTCAACCCTTGCGTTATACACATATACTGGCTCGAACAGCCGTGTACTAATGCATAGTGATAATATATAATAATCGTTTTTAATATAATATAATATCTGTATTACGCGTATTACGGACATAATATTATTTGGTTCCTAATCCGGCTCAAATAGTCTCAAGAATATTGCTTATAACATTATATTGTTAGGTACCTACCACTTACCACATTTTATTACCTTGTACTTACCATATTTGGGTGTGTGTGTGTGTGTGAATCATTTTATATTATATTTTCTGTGCATGTTTAGTTTATTTAGGTTTAGGGATAACGGTTGGCCAGTCTATATACGCCCGAATTCACTGTGAGTACCTATCTAATTATTATCCTTTTGTTTATTTATATATTTGTATTGAAAATTACCAATTTATTATTATTTAATTCATTTGTATTTCTGTGTTTCTGTGATTTTTACTATTTATCATTATTGTTACCTATCATTATTTACCTACTTGTACCAGCAATACAGCAACATTAATAATTATTGCCTACCAATATTTTAGTTAACCCTTTTATTTAATTACCTATCCATATCCTAGATTATAAACATATCATATACAAACACACAACAAGGTTGAACGGCGGATATAATCGCACGCAGTAATTTGTTGTCCAGGCGCGCGCGTAATATAATTTTATGCTCTTGACCCTGACACCTACTGTAATTTTTTTATGTCACATAATCAAGTGTGGATCATCCTGTTATCGAGACTCCTTTTAAAGAATTTTTCTGTTTGCATAAATGAAGTTTCTTCCCTCACAATCTGAATTATTCAGACACCCTCTACCCCTCCCATTCGAATACATTTTCTTACATTTGCGCTTTACTATCTTAACCTCATACAAAAACTATTTCAAAAGCGATTTCATATCTGTACGACCTCTCCCGTGGTTTATAACTTTATGAAGTAATAGGTATAGGCAGTTTATTAAATTTTATTGTTTCTTTATTTTTATTTATTCATTTTATCAAGCATAATTTTTTAACATACAGGTACCTTATTTGACCAAATTTAAATCGGACCATTTGAAATACTAGAAAAATATCTCCCCGTCTTAGCAGTTTCGTAACAGTTTATGGAAAAAATTTAAGAAACAAGACGAGAACATTGGGAATTTCTGATAATTTTAGGAATTGTATGTCTCATACTCACTAACGTTCATTTAAATATAACACAAGATATGCCATATATAATTAATTGCCTATAATATAAATTATCTGCTTTAATAGTCTTAACTATTTGTTGATCAATTACTTAAATATTATATATATATATATACCTATATGTCTTATGCCTTATGTTTTATCACTGTATTAATTGACTTTGGGTGATTATTCATTCTTTGATTTTCCGTAATAGCTTTTTTGACACTTTAGTTAATACAAAGCGTATACAAAGCTGGAAAAATCTCATATTGTTTTTGAATTGACTTATCGACCAATATTTCATCTAATCCCAAATTGTGTTATACCTGTCACGACGTCTTAAACATTTACAAATAGCGTATGCACGAGCTTTTACAATACACTTCAGACATATATTGTTCAATATCCCCTGCATGGATTTGACAAAAACACCATTAGTCGCGTAGGCACCTATTATTATATTCTCCGTATACTTCCGTCTGAAAAAGAATCCTATACCGCCTAGTATACGCAAGTACAAGTATTTTATTGTACACGGAACATTGTTGGTCTGTGTTAAAGTTTAAACACGATATTATTACTATAAAATATATTATATAGAAAAAAAATACGTACCATTTTCGCACTCGAACACTGCACGGAAGTGTGTCCTCTCGGCAAATATCGAACTCATATGTATATAGGTAGGTACCTACTATATTATATGTAATAGTGTGTCCGAGTGAGTACGTTTGCACTTATATCTATGTTCCGGTATCCCTAATCTTATATCTGTCACGGCCATAATATTTTTTTAAAAAAAAAGAACAAAAACGAACTTAACAACACTGACGTTACGTTTAATATTTCATGAGATGTCTGCATCTGAAATACCATTTAGTTTTTACATTATTATCATGTACCTATATTATTGATTGTGGTTGGATTTTATTCGTACACCCGTTAAATCGTAATACGTCGTTAAACATTTATTTCATTTCAAAATGATTAAATGGACGTCATCATACACCCAGTTTATAAGGGATTCTGCATAATATAGGAAATTTTGAAAAAAATTTTAATCTAACAATTTAAAAATGTTTAAATACATTTTAATAGTAATTTAAAAATAGTTCTGTATTAATAGATACCACATTTTACTTTCTCGTATTTTTTCAAAAATCAAGGTAATATTGTAATTCTCCAAAAAAAAAAAAAAAAACAAATAATTCAAATGCAAAATTTAATTTCTTCACAATAATTTTATATTACACCAAACTAAAATTAATAGATTTTAAATATTAATAGCTTTAAAATATATATGCAAAAAAATGATGAAAGATTTGGGTGCAATTATATATTTACATTGAAGTATAGAAAAATATTGACGTGCATTTTATGGAAATTGTACTTTTTTAACAATATCTCAACAACGGTAGCTCAAAATATAAATATTTATATTTTTTTTTTATGTATCTCACTTTGTCCAATATATTCATGTAGGTTTTGGTTTATGAACATCAAAATTATATAATTTACACTCGTTTATGTTATCAGTATTTGAGGGTTTTTCGTGTTTTTTGTCCGACCGAGATATCTGAAGATCCAAATCCGATAGGCTGCAACTGAACATTATTTGGTAGTCCATATATGTGGGTAGGTACACAGTAAAAATAAATGTTTGAAAGTCGATATTACCATAGTTATAAGCAATGGAAGTTAAGTACTTCATAATTTTTTTGTCAAAAATGTCAAGTCAACTCAACAAGATTTTACAATATTCCAGAGCATTTGATCTAACTAATAGTTCTAATGTCATGGCAATTCCATTGTATCTAAATTTCAACTGATAATTACTTAATCAAAAAATAATAATAATAATGATTTTTAATTGTAGGTTATTTCTATTACATATTTTCTTTTTCAATTTTTATATTAATTTAGGTACCTATACATATGTGGTAGGTATTTTATACTTATTATAGAAAGTTAGACAATAAACAAAATGTTAATAGTAGATAATAGGGATAGTTATTATTTGTTACTACAACAAACTCCAAACAACAAAAAAAAAAAAAAAAAAAAATATGAAAAATTAATGTATTTTAGTTTGTTTAGCTTAGTAGTTGACATGTTATACTAATATAATATACATTACTAATTAGGCTTACACAATTACTGTTAGGTACTTAACATAGATGTTAGGTATCTGAGTACTTAGGTATAATCAATTTTATTTTATTTTTGGTGTTAGGTAGGTTCTATATAAAATAGGAATTTAGATGATAGAAAAAATTTCAATGTTTATAATATTAATTAGCAATATTCCATTTATCAAAATGGAAATGTTTTCATTCAGCCGAAATAATAATACCACAATGTTTTATAGATTCATTCATTGTTCACTTTATTAAGAAATGTCGATATTGTTGTTCTTCAGCATAATGTACCAGGGCTTTGCACTCGAATTAATCCGAAACCCAAAACCCAAATTAATCCTAATAAATCACATAACCCGAAATCCGAATAATCCAAACAATGAAAAATGGAGAAAATCTAAATTAACTCAAAACCCGATTGTATATTTAGGTTAACCCGAAACTCGAATTATTAAAGCAATTTAAAAAATGAAGTGATACATCAATTCGTATGTTTGCAACAAATATGGTTACACTGCTCATTATCTGCTTTCATAGAACATATGTATATTGCGAGGAATTTTTAATAATTATTATTATGATTACAATAACGGAAAAGTTATCAGTGGACAAGCACGTGACGTACTCGTAAATGTTAAATGTTTAAAAATTACTTGAAGTCGTTTATTTTTATAACTTTATTTTGTCCTTATAAATAAGTATCGACATATTTTAAAGTTTTGTATTATGGAAATGTGATACAGTAAATTAAACAAATATTTAAAAAGATGGTTACTGGTACTAACCACCTGCACCACTCGACGGTAATTTAAAATGTCGGCAGTAAACTAACCACCCCCTTCAAAGAGTTAAGATTTAAACTGAAATTCGTTTAATATTATATAATGTAAAGACTAAATGAATACAAATACAAAAGGATTGATATAGGTATGATACCTTTATTTAAAAACATATTACATTATTACATTCCATACTACATTATAATATATTTACATGACGATTAAATACATTTTTTGGAAATTAGTTAATTCAATAAACCAAAAAAAAAAAACTCTTTATCAGAAATCAGTACCTATTTAGAAATTAGTAGTTTTTTGGAATTATAATTATTATGTTATAAGAACTGAAAACGTATTAAATAGGTACCTAGGTCAAATAGGTAATTAAGTAGATACCTATTAAGTATAATAATTTACCTGTTTAATTTAATATGGAAAATATATTGTTATTTTGCTATCATATATTATACTAAAAATTATATTTAATATGTTAAAGAGTAGGTAATTTAAACTTACTTACATTTTGATTTTGATTTTAAAAATCACTTAATAAAACCACGTTAATTTATATTAGCAAAAATGATTATGTATTACGCAAAATACATAAAATATTTATACATCTACTTAAATCATAGGCTAGTACTTGAATGTTAGATTGATAGAACCACACAACTCACAAGACACAATGCACACAGGACAAAGGACAAACTTCTTTAAACATTTGAAATAATCCAAGTTAGATAACGATGAATTATCCAACGGTCGTAACTGTTATCAGATATTATTATGGTTTTTATGGTAAACCGTGCGCTACAAATTATGTTATCAATAGGTAGAATCCTCAAAATTCAAATATCAATAATTGACCACTAATTATTTAAAAACATCTTGGTTCCATATTATAAAAAAAATACTGACAAATTTGAAATGCTGTCAAATGCGAAATGTAGACAATTTCTAAATTCTGACAAATTCTTAATGCTGTGAAGTTCTAAATGCTATCAATTTTTGATTGATAGCCTGTCAAGTTTTAAATGTTGTTAAACACGAGTTTATAACAGATCACTTTCTCGTATTTTTTCGTAGGATATAGGTATTTTTATGTTTCTAATAATGTCTACATTAAGCGTCTTAATAATTATTTATATTATCTAAATATGTAGATACTAATTAACAACTATAGTTGTCGATACATATAAAGCATAATATAAAAATATGAAAAATGTGAGTGTTAAAAGTACAAAATATTATTATATAGATACCTACACGTAGTTAGTTAATTTTAATGAATATAAGTATATTTAAAGCAAAAATTATATCTAATAATAATATGTTTCTAATAGTTTGGGCATATTTTGGTGTGTTTATGAAATCATTTGTACATAATATACATATTGTCAAATACGATCTAATTTAATCGAAGTTTTCAACATTTTTTTTAGTGTGAATGCTAAATAATCATAATAACTATTATGAAAAAATTCAATTTTGAGTAGGTATGTAATTATTTTTTGTTTTTAATTTTTTACAATAAATGTACTAACTTGATTTATTTTTTTTAAGACGAGAAAGTAATAAATATTATTTTAAAATTATTTTTTGTTTTTATTTTAATTCCATATTGAAAGTTCATCATGTTTACACGCTGAGAAGTCTTGGTTCTGTTATGTTTCACTTCGCGTGGTTGTAAATTATAATTATATTTTGTTCTTAAAATATCCTTTTCAATTCTAACTAGTATACAATATTTCGAAGAAAACAGACAACTAATATTACATTCGTGCGATAAAGCTTACGTAAATTACCATAAATACGTCGTCGTCTTAATTAAATCGTTTTGAATCAGGTCATGTGAAAATATATTTTATTAAACGTCTAACGATGCAAGAAAATGGCGCCGAATTGTTAGTGTTTTTCACGCGCGCCAGTTTTCTAAAAAATAAAAAAAAAAATACCAGTGGCGTAGCCAAAAATGTTGGGTAAGACTTAAGAGTATCTAATGGGTTTTTTTTTATCACACATATAAGTTGTTATCTTATTTGTACATTATCTACCTATATGTAAAAATACATTTTCAAGATTAGGTACTTATAAATACCTATATACGTTTATTAAAAGAAACGTTTAACTTAAAAATCCTTAAATCGTTTGCCAATTTTTTTTAGTAGCCGTTTCTGGTGAAAGTCATTGTCGTTTAGTTTTCCAAGAAAACTCGTTAACATGGTCCTGGATATCAATATATTTTCGAAAATACCTTTTTTGATTGATATTAAAATCAAAGACTCGTGCGTCTTTCGCGAACCATATTGTAATTAGTTTCGATGTGCGTATGACATTTTATTTTTAAAAATATACTAAATTATTTCATAAGAATAATATTTTTTATATTCTGAGAGAAGCGAGGAATGTATTGATTTTACGATGAGGTGATTTTTTTTTTTATGTCTGTGTACAAAATTTCAACTCAGAGGAGTACTTTGATCTTTGAGAGCATACCCGGTTTCCGGTAGCAAATTTCATCTAGTTAGTACTATAGAGAGATCATTTTTCGATTTTTTAAATTTTTTCGATAAACGCGTGAAAAAAAAACTATTGAAAATTAGCATAAAAATCGGTAAACACGATTTTTGTAAAATTATTTATTACTCCGAAAATATTGATGCTAGTGGCATGAAATTTTCACCATAAACGTATATAGGTATGTAAAATATTAACACAATGTTTTGAACATTTTTATCTATTTTTAGGCAATTTATATTAGAGGTCTCGGTTTGAAACGGGAATTCAATTCACGTGATTCAATTTTTTTAATTAAATCACCGGCATTTTTGTCGTGTGTATGTAAAATATTTCATAATGTATGTATATATACGTAATATACTTGTATATATACTATATACTATGTTGTTATGTAGTAATTATACGCGGGGAATTTAGGAGTGCGCAGAAACCAATTCTCATTTTACCTCATCGCAACATTTCCTATCGGATACACACGGCCCATAATACCGTATTCTGGTTGCACTGATCGGCTGATCATACACCGTGATTTTTTTTCGTAGTAATTACCATAGCATAAGTAAATAGGCATGTCATCCATAATTTCATTTCTCCAGACATGAAATAAATGATAACAATATTATGGATGAAAGAGTCTTGGTATCTTAATAATAATATATGTACAAAAGTAAAACACGTCTTGACTAAATAAAATGATAATGCAAGTGTTTTATTATAAATTTATTTATTATAAATATTTCAATTGATAACGATATTACAATAAATTTTAAATTAAGCCGGAAATAATTTTTCCATGAATTTTGTCGTTTATTCCATGTCCGGGGAACATTTTCTGCGCCGTGTTATCCAACTGACACGTATATTTACTTACGCCATGGTAATTACGGCGTGGTCGGCCGTTGGCATGATAACAAAAGATGCCATACCTACCGTTTTCGACAGCGCGCGATTCTTTAAACGCGGTTTTTTGATACGCTCTGTATACTATAACATTTTGTCGCAGAGAGGGGCTTTAGCCGCCCAAAGATAACGGAGCGACCCGAACTTTCGTCAGTCGGATGCACGAAACACTCCTATTCTCTCAGCGAATGCAGTATAGTATGTATAGATAAGATAGGTACACACTGGGTAAACCCGCGTGCCGATAAATTCGATACATTTGTCATTTGTCACTCATTATAATTTTTGTCGTGTACTCACCGACAACGGAACTACGAATAAATACATAGGTAATTTATAAAAGCGATTATAATATTATAATATAATTATTAATAAAAATATGGCAAAAACTAAAAGTTTCCGCGTTATAAAGTCGAGGTGCTTGCGACAGTTTTCGAATATTGTTCGTTATTTAAATAAATTTAATAATATTGGAATGTATTAAATTTATTGAAAAAAATAATTCCGTCTAGTGGGAGCTGACTGTGTTGTCATGCACGGGGTACTCGGTTCGAATACCTTTACTTCCAAATAAATGTTTGTTTTTTTTTTCAACTTTATTGTTCATTATAATATATATATATTATATTATATTATTAGTATAATCTACAGTAATTGTCAAGTATATCCACCGAAGCTTCGCTCAGAATCGTTTTTTTTTTTTTTTAGAAAGAAATGATTTATCATTGTTTTCACATTCAATATATCCGTTATAATTATTCTACCCAACGTGCAATGTGCTTCCCGGCTTTTTATACTTAAAAATAAAAGGGTTTTATCTACCTACATTGGTGTCTCTTTTACAGGTCGTTATATAAATATAGTCTATTATAAATATATAATTTATATTCGACCGATAGTCGACAAGACTATTCAAATATTTCGTATAGTATAGTTTATACTGTTGAGAGGTACACATGATGAGACAATATTATGAAAACTTTACTAACCAGTCAGACCAAACAAACTTCAAAATAAGATTTCTAAAAGATCCAACTATTCCGCTATTAATATTTACGAAGCCATTCGTTTACTGAGACCATGCAAATTCCTCTACCATTATATCTTCATATACAAGCCAATAGTAATCTCCAAAGGTCGTGATATATCCATCCATAAAGTAAAAAAAAAAACAAAAATCAAATATTAGTCACTCATCTTAATATAAATTTGTCATAAAAAATTTTGGATTTTGGATTGGTTTACGAATACATGTTAATGGGGACGATAGTTGACATGTTGAAGGTAACGAATAATACAGAGTATAAAACATAATAGGTATTTACATAGTTTTTTTAGTAGGTATCCGGTGGGTATTTATAAACATAGAATAAAATAAAATAGGTTTAGGGATATGTTATATTTATATTATATGTACTTGTATGTATTTTTATTTATTTTGTTTAGATATGGGTATAAAATCATACAATTAATCAAATAACAATAATAATGTTTAAATTATACCTTTTGGTTTTTTAATTTCGAATATGAAATATGTAATTCGTAACGATATTTCTATAGACGAATATAGTTTAAATTATAGTTAAAATAAAAACAATAGTTATTACTTATTTATAATAGTTTAATATAGTTTTTTTTTTTTAATGACAAACTAACCTATATTTTATTGTTAACTGTAACTACATGTTTTTTAAAATTGCATTATTATTATTGGTTCTGATTTATGGGTAGGTCCACTCTAACTGTAAGCCACATACATTAGTGATATAACAAATCTCATGAATGCGAGAGTATATAATGCCAATTTGCTGTAGATACGATTCGTACAGTTTACGGCCGTAATCGCTTTTAAAACATCAAAGTCTTTATTTATTTACGAGTCAAAGAAGACAACATACTATAAATAGACTGAAATAAAATGCAATCCCATACGTTTCACAATATTAAAATGAAAACTATTATTAGATTAAATTATATACATGGGACAAATTGTGGATTAACGAATCCATATTTGTATGCTTCGAAATGATTTTCATAGAACAATGCGTATTATTTCGATATTTTTATCGGATTATTCATTAATATATATTCGTATGCTGTAATATGCTGTAATGAACATAATATTTGTATTATGTTCGAACTTTTGAAATATAATGTATATTTTCATTATAACTAATATAAGTGGAGTTAAAATGTTGTATTTTTTTTTCTATAAAGCCTATAATGTGCAATATAATAATATTACTAAAGATACAAAATTAAATAGTAGTATATATTGGTACAGATAGTCAGAATATTTATTATTTTTAGTTTAAAATAGCTATTGTTTTGTACAACGTTTTTTTCCGAGTTTCAACGTCATTATAAATTTAAAAAATAAAAGGGTTTTGAATATAGCTATATAGTACCTATATATGTCCAGTAGAAAATAAGACCACATCATTACAATGTGTTTTTTGTTTTTACATACACGCGTAATATGAAGTATTTCAAAAAGAATACATTTTTAATAATTTTCGACTTTTTAACAGGATTTAGGTTATAAATGCAATTCTTAGGGAACTTTTGGTACTGTTTTTAAAAACTATATCTCTAGATATATGGTTATAACTTAAAACGTATAATTTATAAACAATACATTTTATTCACATTGTTATATAAGTAAAATATGTGAAAAAAACTTCGTTTATAAGTGTATGACTACCAAGAGAAGTCATAATATTATAATGTATTTTTAAATTTCTTGTCTCAAGTTTCAAAATTTCATGATCATTATTTTTAGACTATAATAAGGTACAAAATAAAAAAGTTTTATGATTTTGTCAGACAATATTTTATATTTACACGAAAATTTTGTGCATATTAATAATGCTTTGAGTGTCGAAAAAGTATAAACCTTCGACTTTTCTCGATTGACTGCAGGCAAAGATTTAAACGATAAAGATAAACGGCTGTTTAAAGTAAAGATTTTCAATTTGATGGCAGTTAAATAACGTTTCCTAAAAGTTTTCATAGCCTATATTATGTAGTAATAAGTTATTTGGTCGTATCCAAAAAAGATTTATGCCGTATAATTCGATACGTAAATTTACTTTAGGTAGGTACACGTCATTATATTATTCAAGCCAGACGCACACATACGAGATTCTGTAAATCTTATTGCATCGTACCTTTCTAATACAATGTCCCCATCAAATGGTACGATTTCAATCAATATAACCCAAATTACATTATAAATAAGTATATTATTAGTTATCATACGTTATATTATACGGGTTGGTGTTTTAAACCTAAAACACTTGTACCTACTTTCCTATATGCGGTTTTTGGTGCGATATATATTTATTTTTTTAATTAAATTGCATTTTTTTTTTTTTTACTATTTTTTTTTAGTTTTATTTGTGGGTTTTTAATTTAAATCTATATTTATAATTTGTTATTTTGAAAAGAATATTTTCCTGAATAGATTTCGAAGCTTGCATATTATATTGAATACTTGCAAAACAAACGCAGTTAATTATTATTCAGTATCGTTTAAAGTTTAGAAAAGAAGAGTAATGCGAATGACTAAAAATTATTTCACCGTTACCATAACTTGGTATCTATAAACTTATAATTCAGGTTACATAATATATATGTATCTAATGAATTTTTCGTTCAATATTTGATTATTATATTTAATATTTATACGTCAAAAATATTTTGCGTTGGAGTAGGCATATAAAGTTAAAAATATAGGTTAATATTTAAGAAAAACAAAATTATAAAATGATAATCAATATACCAGATACCAGATTAATCTAGATAAAAACTAGTATAAAATTAGATTAGTTTCATAAAATATAATTATGTAAAAAACCCATTTTAGATTCTGAGCAAAGCGACGAATGTATTGGTTTTACGTTGATGTGTTTTTTTTATTTTTTTATGTCTGTACCCAAAAAATCTATAAGAAGTGCCCGATCATTGCATGTAGCACTATTTTTTGGTAGCAAATTGCATCTATATTTGGTACTTTATGAAGTGGTCATTTTTCGGTTTTTTTTATTTTTTTCGATAAACTACGCGTAAGAAAAACCCATTAAAAAATTAGAATAAAAATCGGTAAATACGGTTGTAGTAAAGTTCTGCATAACTCCGAAAATATTGATGCTAGAGGCATGACATTATCGCCACAAATGTATATACGTAAAATAATAATACAAACATTTGTCGAAAATGTTTTGGTTATTTATAGAAATATTCAAATTTAAGACATTTAATTCATAACAGGCCTACTTATTATTTTTGAGACCTGAAAATTGAATACAGTGTTAAAAATATTCCATCCTAGCTACCTACAAAAAATTAAAAAAATTAGTAAATATTTTTTAATAGCCATTTCAATTTTTCTTTTTTAATACCCGTTTAATTTTGTCGACATTTTTGTATTAAATTTGTTCGAATTTTGGGTAAATAATGAATCTATAAACTCGAAATTGTCACTAAATACGTACCTATATTAGCACATTATGAAGACAAAAAATAATGGAATTTTTTTTCTTAAAAGTACGCTATTCTAGCTACACATCATATTCGTTTAAAAAGTATAATTTTTATTTTTTATAATAGTTGTCTACGTAGTTTAGTGGTAGTTGACGATATTTTGATTAGAATTCCTATTTACAGCCAAATATTTTTTTGCACTTTTTTAACTTTTTTTTGTTTATTACATATATATAATAGGTATTATCACATTATTATACATTATTAGTATAATCTACAGTAATTGTCGACTATATCCACAGAATCGTTTTTATAGAAAGAAATGATTTATCATTGCTTTCAAATCTTTCAAATGACAGTGTTTTTTACGTTAAAAAGCATACTATTACATTATATGAAATGTTTTACTATATAATATATATATTTTAAATATATTAAGTATAGGTATAGCCGTGTAATTGTAAACTGTTTATTATATTTTTATAGTAGGTTGTAAAACTATATTGACATATTATATTTGATATGTTCGTGTACAAACGCATTTTATATTGTCAAGCCGCATATTGACATTTATATTAGAATTTATATGTATATGCGATGAAACGATTAAAAAACCATTTCCGAATTTAAACGAGAAAGTATATCGTATATTCCACGGTATATAAATATAACGAATGTATCATATATATATTATATAATTCAATTTGCATTCAAACTGAGAGTATAAATAGCGTATGTTGTATGTATTTTAAAAGAGATTGAATTTTTTTTTTTTTTGTAATAATAAAAAAAAATTATTAAAGTTAACCAAATTTCACAACACATGTGTAATGGTTAGGTATTTTTATACAGAATTTTATTAGTTGAATTACACGAATACCTATATATAATATATATTATTTACTTTAATCTAAAATAATATTGAGATACCATAATATATTATATTTTTACAAAAATATATTTATATATATATAATTTTAGATTCTGATCGAATAAAAAAATATATTTAGTTTCACAATGATAAGTTTTTTATATAGTTACCTACAATAAACATTATCACGATTAGAAAAAGAGTAGCTAAAAGGGTTTTATAATACGTTAAGGATAATAATAACTACCGAAAACATGTCAAAATATATTCAAAAATCTCGAAAATCGATTATTACCTTTTTCTGCTTTATAACACTTTTAATCTTTTCCGTAAAAAAAATTATGAAACTCATAAAATATATTTTGGATATAATCATAATAGGGTCTTAAATTTGCATAAAAATATATTGTATATTATATGTTATGTATAACATATTGAAAAATTACAAACTATAAACTTTTGTGAAGATACTTCTACAATTCTACATCCAACACCTATATATCACTGGAAAACTTTTTTACTGTTTTATTTTTACTTTATTTTTCGTATAGAAACCTTTAAATTTTATAACGTCCATATATATTTTTGCTCACAAAAATTTTTTCCTGGAAAATGTTAAAGTATTTATATATATATATATTTATATACACAACATACCTATATCGAATAAGAAATCAATATAAGCATTTTAAATTTTGATAAAGTGGTGGAAATAGACAGGAGAGTTTTTTTAGTCCCATATTTTAAAATAAAAATGTATGTATAATGTTAATATATCAAAATATTGTATAGACCGAGATATATTGAGATAGCATTTAAAATATAAGTGCAGCGAATAAAATAATTAACATAGAAAAATTGAGATAAATAATATTAAAATAATTATTGGCCCGGCATATTTTAGATTATTATGAAGTACTATAAACTGTCACTTTTTTTTTTTAAATAAATTATGACGTTTGTATGTACCTATATACCAATACATTAATTTTGAAAAAAAAAAAAAATTATAGGAGGCGCTTTAAACTCTGTAGAAAAATAATAAATACACAATATCGTACAATGCTATCCTTTTATATTGTACCTATACCAACATCACAATTAACAATTAAAAAAAAAAAGTTTAAAAAAACAATTTTGGTGGTGGTAACAACCCTTAAACTCTACTACTAGTTGCACCACTGAAAAAATGTGTGAATAAAATCAATAATACCTAAGAAATAATCGAGATAAAAACATTTTTAATATAGTTGATTTCTTTTGAACAAATGTTTAATAAATCTTTGAATTTATATTTAATAAAAACCATATTCATAATAAACGCAAATTTTAACGGAAAAATTATTTTTTTGTGTAAAATACTTGAAAAGATATATATGTATAGTGCACAAAGTAGTTTTTCGGCTTATATGTGAGTATTATAGGTTAGATATAGGTATACATAAAATATATCAATATTGTATTCTATATGTAATTTTTTTTTTTTTTTGATATTTCGCGACATTATTTAAATCCTCATAGATCATTACTATATAACGGTAAATATTTAACTTCTCAGTAAATATTTTGTTAATTACACAATTCCATTGCCGTGTACAGTTGTATAATATTAGTAATATTCCTACGACGAGGATAAGTTATGAATTTTTCGCGAGTACACCGATATAATCTGATCTTTATTGCTTTTGAAATATAGGGCGGAGATCCTTCGGATTTCGAGAACGTTTACAGAAGTTTGAAATGTGTGTTTGCTCTGTTTTATCATTTAGTCATTGTGTTATACAAAAAATAAATAAATAAATAAATAAATAGATTCAAATAAATGCATTAATTATAATTAGGAATTTATTCTACTGAAAGAATGGATATTATTTCTGCACATAGTTTAATATCACACGCTCAATTTTTAAGAGATTATTTATAAGCCTTTTTAACTTATTTAACTGCCTATTTAAAATTTAAAAATAATGTATATCATTTTTATTTGTTAAAAATTATTGTAAATGCAAATATTAGTAATTTAAAGTAACAACTAAATTTAAGTAACAAAGTGATTTATGTGACATTATAAATAATAAAAATTACATTCAAAGAGGTTGGAATTTAGGGAAACTAAGGAGTTTAGTATAGGCAATTTAATAATTGATTACAAACAATAGGCGTGTTATTATATATATGTTGTAAATTATTATTACTCGTTAGGATAATATATAACACTCATATCATTCCACTTCATACGTCATTTTATTATCCACACAAATTTTTATCTATTATTCTCAAACAGAAGTAAATATTGTCGACTATAAAAAGTTTAAATATTATTTAGAATTGTAATTTTTATTTACTTAATGTGATTCGTTACATGAATTTTTGTTACAAATTAATAATTTAAATTATTTATTTATTTATTTTATTTTATTTTATTTTATTTTATAATAATAAACGGGTTTGAAACCCTTTTGAAAATGTATACGAATTACATAATTACAATAACATTCATAACAGAGTATAAAGTTAATTACAAATAATGATAGATAACTAAGGTTAATTAGATTTAAGTCATTAATGCAGATTAATATTTAAAAAAAAACGAAAAAAGATTAACAAATAGTAAAATTAAAGATCTATAGAGGGATCCTCATTGGCCATTAACATTAAACGCCTAATAGGCTCATTTTTCATATAATTGCTCGGACATATAGGGACATGA
>JAIPRL010002689.1:0-55828 GCA_025469235.1 Pemphigus obesinymphae | reverse complement strand
TATTTTTGTCTGTTGTCTGTGGGTGCAAAATGATACTTCTGCCCCCACAAAATAATTCTCATGGGTGCAATTGCACCCTCATGCCCCCCCCCCAAATGCGGCCTATGCCTCTGAAGTTAATATACAGTATGTGCAAATTAATTGGCAATAAAGTATACCTAGTGCGGATATTTTACTGCATTTTTAAAAATAAAATTAATGGCTTCTGTTTTTGATATTTGATATTTTTGAAAAATTTGAAAATGGCTATTTTATAGTTACTTATTAATAATATTTGAAAAAAACCGTGTTGAATTTTGAATGAAGGAGAGCAATAAAATTCATAATTTCAAAAATACAGCAAAATATTGTTATACATTTTATATTAGAACATATTTAGCTACAATTATGCAATATTTTTCTGTATTTTTGAAATTATGAATTGCTTTTTTTGTAAATTATGCATAAACAGAGGCCATTAGTCATATATTTTATTTTAAAAAATGTAGTAAAATATTCGCTCTTTATCAAGAATTAGAGCTATTGACTTTCCAATTAATTTACATACCGTATATAAGTACAATTAATATTACGATTAATTATGTTTTTCAATTTTCATATTTTTTTTTTGTTTTTATTATTAATTTGTTATCTGTTTATGACTTACGGTCAAAACTAGTTGTTACTTATAATCTTTTTTTTTAATACTCTAAACATGTTTTATCTTTATATATTAATTTTACTTATATACTCGTATATTATTATTGTGTATAATATATTTTAATTTTTAATTTTATAAGAGTATTACATTTTATGAATTAGGTAATTAATTTTTAATTTTAAATATAATATTAAAACTATAGTTAGTAGGTACACGATCATTTTTATTATGTTCATGTGGTATTTAGTGTTTAATATTTTTATCACGTGTATTAAAAAAATATGAAGATTATTACATAATTTGAGCAAAACATTTTGTTTATTTTGTATAGTGATTTCTACGGAACATAATGTTTTATAAAATTATGAAATCTCTTTATCTATATAAACTTATTTGATGGAAAATGTAGATTTATTAGTATGGAATATAAAACCAATATATTATTTATTATACATGTTATGTATAATAATTTAAAGTTTAAAGAAATAAAGGTATTCTTTAGGTAAAGTATTCAATTTCCCCACTGACATTACAGCTATATACACTCTTCTTTTCCAGGCGTGGAATGTTTATAAATATATATAGGTACCTACTATATAATATATTTGTCATTCGATATATTTGATAAAACAACCTTTTTATACAAATTATTTCGCTAAACGATATAAAACCGAAAAAAATCAATGAAACAATATAATATACCATAACATTTATATTGTATTATTTCTAAAATTTAATTTTATAATTCAAAAAGTGTAAACCATAAACACAATAATCCATCCTGCATATGTACATTGTACATTTTACTGTGGTTATGAAATCTAGTGTTTTATTGAAGTACGTTTGTTGAAGGTAAGGTATTGATTTGTAGAACCACTATAATATAAAAACGATTTTGAGGTCTAACCGAAATGGATTACACAAGTTTCTCAATTTGTGCTAGTGAACCTATTTAAAAGTAGAAAAACAATTAGGCCACTTTTGTGCGTTCCCGTGTTCATATTGTCTTCGTTCGACTCGCCTTGGCTATTACCGTCTAGCCAACCACGGTACTATTATCCATTTTCCTTTTGTTCTTGCCTTAGATTTGATGAAATACAATATCATCGTGGAGGAAGAAAATCCGACTTGTCCCTAACATTAAATAAAACGAAAATTCTCGATTGCCTTTTTTTGTAATTCTTTTAATAAGGCTTATACATTTTGTTCGTTCATATCTATTTTAATAATTTGTATTTATTTATTTTTAAATTAAGAATAATCGGCCTCACTGAATATGTGAGTTTACATTGTTACATATATTTATATATATATGTACATTGATAAAATAATAGGTATGTAATTATAGTTTGAAAATAGAAAATTATAGGGAATATTTTGTAAAATGAAATGGTTTATGTTAAGAAATCGGAAATATAAGAGGCAATTCGGTTTATTTATTACATGTTATATTATAGGTACCATATATATTTGTGATAGACAAATAGTTAAAATAATTTCATATTTTAAAAAAAAAAAAATATGAAAATCTTTACTAGAAATTGAATACATATTCTAATGTTATTTAATAAAAACTTTTAAATTAGTTTTACCTACTTCATTTTTAATTTTATCCAACTCGTTTATTTTTAAAAATAAATTTAATTAACAATAATTCATTTTTTTTAAGATTGAAAATACGAGTAAAATACATGAAAAGTATGTCTATGAAACTGCTGTTTAATTGCTTGGAGTATTTGTTTAAACATTTTTCTTTGTTATGTTTAACTTTTCATTTAATTTGGAAAGTTTTATAGCAAATAGCAGTAATTTTTATTATTGTAGACTTAATGTTGGTTAATAAACTAAGAACAATAGTTCTTTAGATATTTGATAATGGTAACTTAACTTTTAATTGATGTATTATAATTCATAGTATATTAATATATACTTACAATACTAGTGCTATTCGGAGTAAGGTTTATGTGATTTTATAATTATTTTACAATTTTATCTTACAGGATCGTCGAATAGATTTTATATTTTTTGATGTGTAAGCATACGCATGCTACCTAAAATTCAAGAGATATAGTAATTTTGTCACATCAAAATAATCAATTTGTCAAAAATGTTGTTTTACCACGTAAAATACTTAATTTTGATAATTTAAAATTTTTTTTATATACCTAAATATGTATTTTTAGTCTAACATTTTTTTTGTTGATGTAAAAATTTGGCTGTTGTACTTACTTTTATTATTATTATTAGAATGTTAGAATATTATCTTAAATTATATATATTGTATCTATACGCTACGTTTTCGGGAAAAAGTCAAATTTACCGTCTCAGTCACAAATTTAATTTTTGTATTTTACTAAGAAGATATTTACTATGTAGACATTATTATTAATTTATAATATTTATTTACATACCTATTACATAATATAGTTACGAGGAACAGATTGATTTGATTTGGTTACTAGGGAGATAAATATTATTTGTTTTGTTATGTTATATTATATTTTAGATAATTGCATGTTAAGAAGTTTAATACACGTTTAGATACCGAGAATTCTCAGAATAGGCTTTCCTAACTTGTTTTTTTCTAAAGATGTATTTTTAAATATTCTAAAAATCCTTGAAATATGGGATAAGTGCTGTCTCTACCCTTTGGAAGACCAGTGATCTAACGTTTTAGAATCTCAGTATTAATAATAGTATAATATAATGATCTCATTTTTGATTATTTAGTAGTTACTACAGTACACTTGTTATTAAGAAGCCAATAATGTATGTATATAGGTACATGATTGTCATTTTTTGTATTTTATAATATTTTATTAAACAATGATATGTACCTAACATTTTATATTTTATAAATTGGATGATTTAAACCTGTGGGCTTTGTGTAGGGTTCTATAGTAAAAACAAAATATTTTATAGCAATTAGTTTTTATTATTTTTAAAAATGAAGTTGTAATTTAGTACGATTGTAGGACATTTGTTGATTGTGTAAAAAAATATATGTTAATTTGTTTTTTATTATCATTATTAAATTATAAGTAAATTAATAATAAATAAAATAATAAAATAAATTAATAATAAATTTAAATAATATATTATGTAGAAATGTTATAAAACGTTATATAATCCGGAGAGAAAATCATAAATTGTATTGGTATTTAAAATAGATTTTTTATATTTAAAATTTTTTAAATAATTGATATAACATTTATTTTTATTAATAATAACTTTAAAATAATTAGTGTCGTTGAATTTTTATTGATTGACTATAACGCTAGAAAAAGTATATTAAGTATGTTTGTTTGAAATTTTCATTTAATTATTTTTTTGTTTTTTTGTTTAGGAGAGTAAAAGTAAACTATTATACTTTTTAAATTTAATTATTCTCAATTTATAAATTAATAATTGATAATTATAAAAATATATAGAATATAATTTTGATAGTTATTAAACATTTATATATCAAAGACCAAAAATACATCAATAATATGAAAGTTACATATTTTTATATTTATTTATTTATATATATATTTTATAAAAATTATTAGGGTCAGAGCCGGTGCTAAAAAAATATTTGTGGAGGGGTGTCGTCTGAGTAATTTTGCTGACTTATTGTTCTAAATAAGTAAAAAAATAAAAATCATCAATGAACCATTGAAATTCTTCCTTCAAAAACGGTAAATAAGCAAAAAAAGGTCATTAACTATTTTTTGATTTGTGCCGCCGACTAAATGCTGAATAATAACTTTTCTGCTAACTGAACTTCATTTTGTTCGATTATATTTTGAGTGAAGCTGTGAAAGATATTTACGACCTCCTTATCCCTTTCCATCGGCCTTGATTAGGAGCTATTAAATAATGCTATAATATGGTACCTATATATATATATATATATATATATATATATTATATATTATGTTATATATAATATGTATTATATACTATAGGTATACTAGAGTGGTCTTTATATTTATATAGGTGGACTTTTTTAAACATTTTTCTATGTAGTAAATTACCGTATGAAAGTAATTTGTGTTAAATTTGGTGGTGAGAAGTCACACCCGTTCCCGTGTCATATTAAGGTTGAAAAATTACGAAAGTTTTATAATTTTTCCAATTTAATTCTAGAAATTTTACACTAACCATAAAAATGTAAAGAATTTTAACTATATATTTTATTATTGTCGCTAAAAAAGTTTTCATTTCCCATAAATTAATTATATTTCCAAAAAAATAATAGAATACAAAATATTTCCTTTATTTGCCATAAATGGTTTTTATGGTTATTTTAATATGTGTACTCAACAGTTAAAGATACCGTAAAATGTTTTATGTACAAATTCTTTAAAATTAAATTTTTTATAAACGGGTATTTTTAAATGAACTATGTTATTGGTTTTGGTCTATTTACTTGGACTTTGTGCCATAAATTGTGAGCCACATTACAAAAACATATTTTTTTTTAAATTTGTAACACATGAGTGTTTTTTACGCATTTTTTACGATAGACTCGAATGGTGTTAATTAAATTACATTAAACTATTAAGTTAATTTTAAGTTAAAAATAGTTAAATTATTTACCTGCGTTAAAAATTGTTTCTGTAGTTCTTCATTTTTCGTTAATTTATTATTAATGTATTTTAAGGTCTTAAAACCGCGTCCGAAAATAGCTCTAACCGATGAAACATTTTGAGAACCGGTAACCGGTATTAAGGGGTTTTTTAAATACATATATATATATATATATCAATAAATGGTTCTTTGAATATTTAAAAAAAGTGGTTACCGCTTCTTGGTTAAAAACTGCTTCTTGTTTTTTTGGATAACCGCTTCTTGGTTGAAAACAACTTCCTACTTCTCATAACGTGTTACCGGTATTAAGCCGCTTCTAACTTTTTGGAACAGTTAATTATAATTTAAATAGGCTTTTGACAAACCTTTATAATATTTATGACTAATCGTCGTCCAACAGGGTTTTTGCTCTCCGATCTTGGAATATTTGTTAGGTTATTAAAATTATTGAGAAAATAAATCTTATGATAAAGTAAGCTTCGTCGCAATCGCAAATAACACAATTGTAAAGAATTCATAATAATTATAAAATAATGGTTTAACAACGATTTTTTCACAATTGTGCCTGCCCTAACTTCAATATTTATTTTAACAATGGACCAACGTACCTTGTACGTATTTAACCTATATATTATAACATATGTCCATGTTTTTAACTATTTTCAATAAGTCGATCAGCTGATTAATCTATATGCTTCACGTTTAATACACAGAATAGCATAATATGTTAATTGATGGGAAGTAGAAACCATTAACAATAAATAACATTGACGTCTATTTTTAAATTATTTGTTATTTTAAGTCGGGTCCACACCAAACACGCAAAACGTTATGCGACGTTGCCGCAACCTTGTTTGGGACACTACGGGAAACATAAATGTTCAGCGCGTGTTTGTTTGTTTGGTTTGGAAGACAACCATCTGTATGTCCATGTTTCTGTGGTTATTTTCATTAGTCTGCAGTACTTATATCCATACGTTGGTATAATTTTTAGTTAATTTTTTCAATATACCGGAATAGTAGATAGTGTTCAAAATCAACAAATGATGGTACGAGACACGATGTAAATTGGGTTTTTGATAAAAATGAATAGATGAGCACCTATATTTTTACACGGATTAGCACTTTTATAATTTGTATCTTTCTTAAAAATGTTGTGACCAATTAAATTAATAAGTATTTCAAAATGTTTAATTAACATGTTTAAAATGTTAAAATATTTAATATTTATTCTAATGTAATAAATATAGTGTATTAGTGTCATGGGACTTCTACAACACGATCATATATTTTTTTTTTGACGAATATATAATATTAACATAAATTCAACTGTAGCGATTATATGAATCCTATGTAAATTTACAAAATGACCCTTTTTTTTATAAAATTAAATTTTAAACAATTTTTATATAAAATATTTTATGGATCTCTAACGGTTTTGTAAGTACCTATATTAAAATAACCATAAAAACCATGTATGCCAAATAAAGGAAATATTTTGTATTTTATACATTTTCTCGAAATAGAATTAATTTATGAGAAATTGTATAGAATTGATTTTTATAGACAACAATAAGATCTATAATTACTATACATTTTTATGTTTAGTGTAATATTTTTTTAACTCAATTGGAAAAATTATAAAACTTACCCCTTTTTTACATTTTTCAACCCTAATGCGGCACAGGAAGGGGGTAACTTATCGTCATCAAGTTTAACACAAATTACTGTCTTACGGTAAAGAACAAAATGGGGGGGGGGGTACTGAATCATCATCAACATTTTGAATGTTCCAAAATGAGGAACATAATTGTATATAGGTACTATTACTGGTTACTATATATATAATATATATATATATGTTATTTATTCAATGCAATTAAAAGTAGTTCTCTATTTTAGTGTTTTAATTAATGTGTTCATTGTTAATATCCATTAAAAAACGAATATATTATACGATATAATATACAAATTAACAAATGGAACATATACATAATTTAGCTATTTTAATCGAAACATTTAGTTAAAAATTTGCATTATTCTTTTGAGTTCGGTACTTTTTGTGTTAAGTCGTAAATTAAAGGCTCCAGAGTTTTTTTTAATGTACCTACTCAAATATTCAAATGATAAATTCGAAATTAATTTTTTTTTTTTTTTTTGTGTTATTATGATTAATGTTGCAACTAATTTAACCTACATAAAGAATTATTTTGTTGGTCATCGAGATATATAGTACTTATATTATACTTTTTTAATTTAAACATAGATAGTGTACTTACGTAGTAAATTTTACAAGTTTTACGAGTTGAATAATCTAATAAGAACAGAACATTTAATTTTATATGTAATATTTTAATATAGATGTAATTAGGTAATTTAAAAAATTCAATATTCTTATAAAAATAATAAATAAATATATATAATAAAAAATAATATAGAAAAAAAGGATATGTGCTGAAATTATTAAAAAAAAAGATTCACTAGTTTCAGCCGTAATATAGTAATTTTATGATGACTTACGATCCAAACTAGTTGTTACTAATAATCTTTTTTTGAATATTTTCGGCACATATAATTTTTTATAATATATATTATTTTTACTTACCTATATATTTATATATAATATATAGGTATAAATAATATACCTACCTGTATATATATATACTTATATTTTTTTTTATTATAATAAAGGTATTCTACAGTTAATATATTTTTATGGGATTATATCACTTTATTTATCTGTTACTTGAATATTTGAATTCTTACATATAAACGATATAAATAATAAGTTATAACTATATTTTAATATATAATACGTGTAATGATTCACTAAAAAGTAAATGCACCATCACTCTTAAGTACATCAACGGTTGTCCTGTCAATTTTTAGAGCACAGATTTCGGTCATTAAATAAAATATAAATACAGTATCGTTACTTTCAAAGATATCTATGCGTAACTTATATTTTGCCTATACTTGTTTTCGTGTATAAATTTACTCAAAGTATTTATCATAAATATTCGTTTAGAGGTATTTTCGAACTAGCTTAAAATTGTCGTGGTATTTCATTGTCAGTCCGTTAGTATTATAGTGCATAATTTATTACCAAACGTATTTTTAACGTAAACTATACAGCCGCACAAACGTTATACTCTGCGTTATACTATACAAAAACTGATCTTTATATTGTTTTTAAAATTAGTATATTTATATTAATATATTGTCTAAAATATATGTGTATTCTAAATAGCTCTTTATGTTTATGCGGCTGTTGAACTATACCTATTGTGTTTTACCGCATTTCTAGAAAAATTTTATAATTAAGGGTCGGCAGAGTGTGTATTATTATGCCTTAACGGAATAATATATTAAATAAATTAACTGCAGCAACAAATTTATCATCACCATAGCATTTGGATATTATCACTAGTGATGTCTGTCTGATAATATATTTTATTATTTATGCCGATTTACTAAAACGAATTCATTTCATCCGAATACGTATTATGTTTTCAATTATAATTAGTAATTACATATTCACACAACATGCTTATGCGATTGGGTTATAATTTAAAAATATTTTATTCTTATATTTAATTTAGTATAATAGAGTTAGAGAAATTTTAAACATATAAACCATCTCTATATATAGTATATTGGGTATTCAGTATATAGTATTGGGTTGAAATTATATAGAAACACATGTTTTATAATACATTATATAATGTATGAGATCTTTGTTACCTACTCTAACAGTTAAATTACGTTACTTTTTTTTAGTTATGCAATAGTAATTTAATCAATCAACGTATGTGTAATCGAGTTAAAATTATTTATTAGTAAATATCAATTATAATTGAACTTTATTATACAGTCAGTTTTAAAAATAAATTAAAGATACAAATCTCTAAAAATACACAATCAGTTGAACTGATTGAATATTTTTGATAAATATTATGAAAAACAAGTTAGTTAAGCCCACTACTCTACGAGCGTGCTAAATTACAGGTTTCTATACGTACTTAAAAAGTCAACTTGTTATGTAAAAACGATAAACTAATTCCATAATTATTTATTAAAAAATCAATCGTTTAAAAAAAAAAAAAACGTTTCATAATTTTTATTTAAATAATTGTTTTTATACGCAGTATTTTCCTATATTTTTTTTTGGCAGTATATATCATGTATACCTATATAATATATATCATAGTATTATGTGTATGTGAATGGTTTTTAAACGAATCACATACGGAACTTTGAAGGATTCCAGATTTCACTTGGCTTTGAGGTTTCTTCAAAGGATATAATACACGATGGTATACCTATAAGATCCAATAAATGTTTTGGCAATATGAGTACCTATTGTCATTGTTTCAGGGAAATAGAAATTTTTGTTTTTGAAAATGCGTTTTAGTAAAAAAAAAAAAAAGGATATATCTGCACTTATGGCATAATTATTTAAATCCGTTGAAAATAAAGTGATATTTTATGTGCTTTGATCATGTGAAAAGACAAATAACGCGAGGAGATATTTTTTCCGCACCTTTTATACATAATACACTGCGGTGCGTACGTAGGAATATATTTGAAAATACGAAATAAGTGTATATAACGGAACGGGGGAGGGAATTTTCTAAATTTTCTCTTCGAAATCGTCGGACAACGATTTGTTTGAATTTGTCGTTATTAATATGTTTCGATTAGACCACCGTGTTTAGGTTCCGTAATAAAGTTTTATTGAAAAATGAAAAATGAAAAAAAAAAAAAACACACACAAGATCATCGTTGAAACCACCGTATATTAGGAGGTATATGGTCGATTGATGTGGGTGTGGGGGATGATGGTATAGTGTATGGGAAGAGAGATTAGACGATTGGAGGGGGAGGTGGTTGTCGATGAGCGAACTGACATATTCACGTATACACGACGCGGAGGAGAAACTATTGGCGGGTGGGGGGGGGTGATGGTGAGGAAAGTGGGGGGGGGAGGTTTAGCCGATGGGCGGCGGCGATACGGACGGATCGGCTCGAGTGCGGGAGACGATGGTGGCGATGGCGGTGGCGGTGACGGAAACGGGAGAAAAAGAGCCGGCCATCGTTTAAAGATGGCAGCACTGTTTACGGTTTTCCTGGGGACGTTTTCACCCTAGTCGTCCACGTCCGCGTGAGGCTGGTCGCCGCCGCCGCCGCCGCCGCCGCCGTCTGCGTCAGTCGCCGTTTAAACGCACACCGGACCGGTCCGGGTTTCGGTTTCGTGTCTCGTCGCGATCGTGTGCCGCCGGTCGTCGTCGTCATCCGTTTTTCACGGATGTATATAATACACATTCGGTGTTTCTCGTCGTCCGTTATGTTTAACAGACATCATATACGCACCGGTACCGAGTTTATCGTTTATCATTGTCTCCGTGTCGTTTAGTCCAGATTCTTTTCATTTTATTTATTTATTTTTATTTTTTAGTTTATTCGTATTGATATATATATATATATATACATATATATTTATTTATGGTTTTATTTTTCACTCAAATTCTTCTAAAATTTACTTTTTTAACTTAACACTGAGTAGTGAAAAAAAAACCCCCAGAAAAAAGAAGGAAATTCATCGCTACCGCGTCACGTACTCGTACTCGTTTCTTTCTTTTTGTGTTTATATATGTACGTGTAAGTGTGGCCGCGTTTTTTCTCACTATTATTATTTCCACCTCGCTGCTATCGTATTTTACTACTTTTTCTTTGCTTCTCACTTAACCGCCTTTTATCTCGAGTACTTCGTTTTCGTCAACGTCGTCGCAATCGGGCTCCTAAACATTTCCTCGTGCCGTTCAACTGTGTATATCTACTCAAGTATCGGAGTATACGCGCGTGCGACAAAGTCTGGACACAATGTTTACTTAGGTGCTTTTTCACTTATTTTATTTGAATATTTCGAAATTGCTTTCTTACACGTGTTTTCCGTATAGTAGCTGGTGGTTTGTGGAGGGGAGGATTAGGGGTTTAGGTTAGGAACAAATAGAAACAATAGCCCTTCCCCCGAATTTTCGTAGTACAAAATACGAATATTTAAACTGATTCATTTTATCATCATATTACACAACATTTTACAATATTTAGTAAAAAAAATTGGGTGTGACCTATATTACATTATTAAGGGGATTGGAAGTGGCCGTTTATTAAAGGGTTGTGTGTAGGAAATTAATTATTTGATATATTCACGTTACGCAGTGTGTTAGTGTGAGTAGTATTTGGTTTTTAGTGTATGTAAGTACGTTTGGCATAATAATGGTGATGTGATCACTCCGCATGTACAGGCATATGTCAATAAATACAGTTACCGTATTTGAAAAGACACTAAATCCCATTTCCAACATACCGATTGTCCTAGTGATGTGATAAGGATTCTGAAAATTGATATGAATTAGTCGTAAAATTTATTTTGGAACGACTTTCCCACTTTCAAAATTTTTTTCCTTGATTTTCACAAAAATTAAAATTGTCAATTTTGAAATGACCGATTATATTAACTTAATTTTAGGTGGACTTAGGGAGAAAAAATAAAAAATGTGGGAAAGTCGATCTAAAATATACATTACGACAAATTCAGATCAATTTCTATAATCCTTATTGTATCCATAGATCCATCGACACGTTGGAAATATAAATGGTCTAAATTGCTATGTTACGTGTGTGTTATGTTAGAGACAGACAATCGATGCTTCCAATCCCCTTAATATATCATGATCAAACACGGCGTTATGTATAGGCAATATTGCTACACCTTTGCGCGTATAGCAAACGTTGGTATATTAGGTTAGGTTACATTATGATATATAATATATATATATATATTATATTCTCGTATCGAGAATTGTCGGGTTTTATATTTAATCCAATAATGTATTTTCATCAAATGTATGAGCACATTGAATTTCTAAATGGAAGTTAAATGTCACCAATATTATGGTGTATACATATATTTCCATTGTATTGTTGACGTATATTATAGAAAACTGTTTGTATTATTTGTGGGTATAACCGGTTAAATGTAACATTGTAATGTATAAATATATACGTTACAAAAACCAAAATATAAAATATTTTGATTACAAATATTCACTGAATACTTACTAAATAATATTTTTATTTATAATTTTACTTAAAATAATTTTTAATATTATGATACATAATATGTTATATCCAATACGCATTTAGTCGATACTATTTACAATAGATTTGATGAAAGATGTAAATATTTAATTTTTTTTTAACTACGTGGCAAAGAAAAATCTTTCAAACTACAAAATAGCATTTAAGAACTGCACGTATATACCAAACTATAGTAAAATACAAGGAATGGCTTATTTAATAAACGAATAAAATAAAAATTTCCATTAATTTTTTGGTTTTAAAATTATTTCATTATGTAAATATTTTATTATATATTAAAATCTATAAAAATGTTTAATTATTTAGAAAATGATTGCTATTTGATTGTTAAAAAAATCTGTACTACAGAGTATGAATTATTTAAAATATTTTTTATATACATAATATCTATATATGTATTTGTATATTGAGAAGAGTGGAGTATTTATCTCCCCAGAACCAAAAAAATAATTAATAATTCATTATAACAGACAAAATTAAAAAATATTTGTATATATTTTATTTTCATGAAATGTATTTAAATTAAATTATACTTATGTAATTTTGTGAAATTTAAGTTATAATACATTTATACATTTTCATGTTATGTGCTTTCTACGTTATTTTGGATTTGTAAAAACCAATTAAATTAAGATTTAAAATTTTGAAATTTCAGTCTTCAAAATATTTATTTATTTATATATAAACTATAATTTAGTATTAAAAATAATCTGAGGATATCTAGAAATTATGTAGAAAATCTACGAATTTTCAAGAAAGTATTGCAATTATCAATGAAGTATTTTGAGTAGGAATTCTGGTGTTCTGCAGTATTTTCGTTCACGATAATTATCTCTTAATATAAGCAATAAATAAATTGTTTGTAATAGATAGGTGTCACATAAACATTAAATACATTTATTAATTATTTGTTTCACTTTGTTATTGAATATGAACAAAATATAATAATATCAATTGACAAATAACTTCATGTTCAATTTATTATCAAAGTACAACATTTGTGTCAATAATATTATCTATATATACTCGTGTGTGTGTGTATATATATACTCGTATATATATTAGATTATGCATGTGACTTTTTACAATGATGACTTTGAACGTGTGTTAATATGGTTGTTATAAGTCATAAATTCTGTCCCGGAAGTTTCTGTATATTATTTGCATGAATTGTGAGTAAATATTTGTCATTCACTTGACGGGTAATTTCAATCGCAAACCGAGAGCAAAAGATTTTACGCATCGGCAAATGTTTGTTTTTTAAACGCAGCCCAAACATCCTTTCTTGGAGAATACCACATACATACACATTTAATTTGTAAAATTTAATGTGTTTGACTTTAACAATATCGTGTAATTACTAAAAATCATTTTTCTTATTTATATGATTATAATATATATAGATATTGCAGAGTCACTAAGGGAATAATACTCGGAATAATACGTTTCTTTTTATTGTGGAACATTATTTTATTATAAGTACCACTGCTGTAGGCACACAAAAAATGCCATTCGTTTTCTTATTTTATGTTTTAGACTAAGAAAAACAAGGAAACGCATTGGTTTAAGAATGGTGTATTTTTATTTATATGTTATCTCGTTTTAGAGTAAAAGAAGTATTCACAAATACGTCATATTTTTAATTTCTTTACTTATAAAAAAAAATTATAGTTATTTTTGTTGTAAAATAAAATTTTTTTCTATATGCATTTCGACCGTTTGGTCACTGTAGTATTTTATTGATGTAACAGCTCGTTAAATCATATATATATATATCAATTATGTCTAAAATAACTGAAAATCGTTGATTAGGTAGTAATTTTTTTTAACGAACGTTTATAACGTCATAGTTATACAATTAAATGTACTAATTTATTTATAATTTTATTGTTGATGTGTGAATATCTATATGGATGCTACCTAAAATTCTATAGGGGTATATAATCACCTAACGTAACGTTTCATACCTTGAGTTAGCTCACTTTTTTGTATATATATACTTATTTATGGAAAGTATGTATGATAGCAATAAACGGCTATCGGTGATGAAATTTGTCATGTAAAAAAGAATAATTGACACTGCAATAATATACATTTAATACAGGGGTAGATCTGGAGCTTATTTAAAGGGGGGGGGGCAAAGTTGATTATACATGGAAAAAATCAATCCCGACTAAAAAAAATGTATACTTCTCAAATCATGCTAAAAAACTCCAAGGAAGGGCGATCGCTACGTCTTTTGAATCTGCCTCTGATTATCAAATAATAATAATATATTATATTATATAATATATCCTACTTCGTTGAGACAAAAGTATGTTAAAGTTCCTGGGAAAAATTCTAAATATTGAAAATTATATCATGATAATCAAATTTAAATATTAACTAAAAACTTGATATGGCGGTTTTTTCGGTATACCGGTAACTCGCCGGTATTTCAAAATTATGGCATACCGGTAACTTGGTAATTACCGATATATCGATAACTACAGACTGATCGATAATTACCGATATATCAGAACTACCGATTTATCGATAACTACTGTTATGTTGATAATTACTGATATATCGGTAACTACCAGTTGATTGATAATAAATTACCGATATTATATCAGTAACTACCGATTTATTTATTACTATTGTCTATCAGTAAATCTACAATTATCAATATTTTAGTAGTTACCGGCTGATACTCGTACACTGGACACATGTAATACATTTTTTTCAAACCTTTTCAACATTTGATGGCCACTTGTTGAATATTGTTGTAACATTAAAAAATTTGTTGAATATTTATTAATAAATTACAAGCAATTTTCTATAAACACTACTAACATCAACGGTACAACTTTTTATTATATCACTTTAAATAGTACTTAAAGGTCTAAACTGTATACCTAGTTATAGGTTTGGTTATTTGGATATTATTATAAAAGTTCCATATATTATCCAAGTATGTACAAATTATGAAAGTAAATATGATTTCGATTTTCGATATTCGATTTTAATGTCAATATTAAATATTAGCTATTTCAACAATTTTTAAGGGCGGTCGGGCGGTCACAATGGGGATTATTACGTATTCCAACGGAATAATTATTGAAACAGTGTTACCGTCATTGTATTTGAAGTTTAATATAACATTGCCTGTGGTAGGTACGCTTAAATCATAGCTTATAAATCTTATATAAATAAATATAAACTTATACCTACCTACTTAATTAGCTATAACTTAATATTAAATAATACATCCTTCAAGTTTTTTTGTATCGTATAAAATCCTTATTCATATACTTTTTGACGTGTTTTGCACCGGCTGTCGACCTGACGTACCTTCAATTAATCGCCTTCTACGACGGGAATTGGATAACCGTAGAGGTATTCAAAACCCCCTCAACAGGCTTATAAATAGTCGGCAGAAAAGGCGTTAGGGAAGAAGAAGATTAAATCTTTATTCATGCGAAAATCGTTTTCATGTTTACACGTAAAAATTAACCGTGAATATTTTGCTAAAAATATTTTACTGGCTCAAAAAGTTTTTTTTTTTTATTATTTATATAACTATCATATAGCTATTAGGTATCTCACTGGTCCGTCCCGACGGGATTATTCGACCGAAACGCGAACTATCCGTTTGTTTTCCATTTCGGTCCGGAGACCGTCACGGGCAAGTTTAATACATGATCAGAGTTCCAGGACCGGGTCCCAGTACCCGAACGGGTCGTTCCCATTTCAGTCCTATCGGACCCAAACAGGTAGGTTGAAAAAATATCGGTCTGTTTGGGACCTGCATACAGGCAACCCTGGACCGAGCGTAATTAATTTGAACGAATGACCCAAAATTTATCTGGATATAGCATAAATCGTTTGGGCGAGAAATTAATCGATCGTTTGCGCTAATTTATTACATACGAGTATAATACATATACTACGTCACCTTCATTTGTAATAATATTTTTATTTTGCTGATAATCTGGGCTGGGTCACTTTCTCGTTTTGCTCATTCGGACAGTTTAATAATTAGAGAATATCACCCGATTTGCTGCGAAACATTACGTTCAGTAACAGGTTAAATTAATTACGGTTAATGTGTACTTTTTTCGATCGCACCTATAATCCGGACTGTGTTACTCATTCGCTTCGCTCACTTAGACAGTTTAATTCGAGAGTATCCCCCGATTTAAAAATATTATCAAAAAATTATTAGTTTTTCATACATTATACTTATTTCACCAAAAATATACATAGAAATTCGCCCAAATTATATGCGATTTTAGTTACTTCGCCCAAATAAAAGCCGCTCCTCCCAAAAAAATATAAAGTCGCCTGGATCGCGTGTTGTTGATCCTATATATTTATATCTACCCAGATGGTATTTTTTAGGTTGTAAATTTTGCAACAAATCTTAATTCCATCGATTGGGTTTGAACCTTTGACCATCACTTATTGAACGAATTTTGTACTCATGCTTAATCGGTAATCAGAATTTAGAGAACACAAATGCCCGTGTAAAAGTATACGATATAATAGGCATGGTAAAGGAAAAGACATTTTTGGAATTTTCGCTGCAAATTCAATAGCAAATGGACTCGGACTGGTTGGTAATGCGTGTTGTATACGCCACGGTATATAACGTACTGTCATTTTTTTTGGGAAGCCCAAACTCGAATTTTGGATTACTCAATATTACTTAAGTAGAGGTTAGGTTTCGGTATCCTATTGCCCATTTGAATTTCGTGTCATAATGATTTATAAAACACGACACCAATGATATTTTTTTAAATTAATAATTGCACCACATTCGTAAATGTTGAAGTGAATATTTCTTGGTAAATATATTATTAAAATATATTTAAAATATGCTGTGCAAATTCTGCAACAAAAAGTATTAAAAATAAAAAATCAGAATACTATATACCTTATAGTTGTGTGTTTAAATTTGTAGTTAATAAAATATAGATAGTAGATTATTTTAAATAATTTAAAATTCGTGCAGTTTATATCCATTGATATATTAAAACTATAAAATATAATTATTTTAGTAGGTAATTATATTGTACCTATACAAGTTTTAAGTAGGTTTATACCTCGGTTTATACAATTTTATAAAAGGACGTCGCGTCGCACTGCAGATTTTCAACGGTAAAAACATGTTTACGCAAAACAAATTAAATGTCATCTACAAATTTTATAATAAGTGTAATAACTTTAAAATCATTTTAAAACGCCCTTGAATTTGTTTTACGTAAACGTATTCTTAAACAAAATAATACCGTCATTACACCACAATAAAAAATAATACTGACACAGGACTATTTTTTAATTACTTTTAAATCGTATTAAAATATTTTTTGATTGTTAGATTTTTATTTTTCTTCAAATATCTAAAAAACTGCCTATACAGAACCCCTTAAAAATAATTATTTCTATTTATCATCTGTCTACGAAAATAATGGAATCCTATTTTAATTCAGTATTTTTGTTAACCTTAACTTTGGTAATTTACATCCGTATGGATAATAATAATAATTATTTATTAGAAATATATTTATAATAACATATTCACTTAAACATTGTTTTGGTGCAAATATGAGTGAAAATATGATAATATTATTATCATTGATATCGTGTTATATTTGCAGAATAATACAAATAATTATAATAATAAAATAATAATAATACAGAATAATTCAAATGAGCCAATAAGGACACCGCGTCGGGTCAATGGGGGTTTGCAAGTAATAAGCAACCTGGAGAATTTTTAGAATAATCTAATAACTATTATAGTATTTTATCATTTTAGAGGGTAAAATTTGTACATAACAAAATATATTTCAAAATACTTTTATAGGTACTTTGGATATATAATCTAAAAAGTTGGTTTTTGGATTTAGGGCACAATAAAAACTGAAATGGTTGTTCGGTCAGGGACCATGAGTCTAGATTTTAAATTGTACGGTAAAAATAATCCGACTGTTAAATGACATTATTTTTTTTAATAGAGGATTCCCTGGAAACAAGTGCAAGAACTTTCGTTATGGAACATTAAAGGTGTTTTGTGGTTATTAAATTTAATAGGTGTACATTTTTCATGTGGATTTTCTCTATAAAATTAACATGTACTTTTATTAAAAGTACGTTTATACGTACAATATTTATTTGTATATTTACGAATATCTACATGTTATTAATATATTTAAAAATTAGACTATTAATTGAATAGAATAATCAATTGAAAATTGAACTAAAATTTTACTATTAATATATGTACATATATAATACATTATAATCTAATTTGTTTAAATAATAATATTTTCTTTACTTTAAAAGCTTAAAAACTTTCAAAAGACATTCTTATATAAATCTATTATTTATTCAATTGAAAGTATTTTTGTATTCAAACGGACGTGATGAAGCTATTAGTTTAACAATGTTTTTTTAAATTTGTTTTGGAGAAGTAAAGACATATTTTGGGGTAATAAAAATGGTCTAAAAATTCCCTTGTATCTCTTTTATTGATTGAAATGTAGAACCAGATGAGATTGAGTTTGTATAGATGCTTTGGTTTTGTAGAGGTTTTGAAATTTACATTTAGGAGAAAATTTCGAAAACTACAATTATAAAATACTGTATGGATTTAATTTAGTGTTGTATTATTATTTTTAATTTAATGGCCATGATAAATCAAGTTTGCTTACCTACCTTAATACACCTGGTGGTAATAGAAATAGTTATACAATTAATATGTTGATTTTATCTTAACAAAATTGTTTTTGAAATATTCATTTTGTATAATATATAATGTACATGGTTATGTAAAAATAGTAAAAATATATTTTGGTTTCATAGATTGCTTAATTTACATAATTTTTTTTTTTTATTAATTTCATTGTAGGTATGTAAAATTATTATGAATTAATTATTTACCTCTAATTTTTGTGTATATTTTAATCATATTATTCAGTTAAAGCATAAAGTTGTGATTATAGATTATTAAAATTTCGACGGAGTATGATTATTCATATGCTTATTAAAAAAATGTACATGTTTCAATTAAAAAAAAATTAATTAAAAAGTTCGTAAAATATTAGAGCAAAGAACTCAACAACTCTTTTAAAAATCGTTTTTAAAATATCATAATATGATATAACATATATATTATATATTGTATTTGATATAAAATTTATACCTATTCTTGCATAGGTACCACTTCTGTACTCGTATATTATAATGTAAAACAATGAACTACCTATCTTGACAATTATGTCTACTTAGTTTTTAGTGTGTTTAGATACATTTTTCATCTAATAGTTAATAATAATTGTTTAATTAATTCTAAAAGTTTGTGACCAGTCATGTTTTTCATTATAATGACAATTTAAATAATTTTATATTTCGAATAAATATGAAAATAAAATTTAAATAAATGATATATTTATCTTATAATATTTTGTTGTATACATATATTACGAAAACTGGATTTAGTATTTTTTTTTCTAGTAGTAATACTTACTAGTAAGTATCTCGTTCAATAAAACTTATTTGGCCTTAACCTAACTTTTTCGTTGATTTGTAATGCTTCAACGGTTCGTGTAATAATTTGGGTACATATAATATCTACATATTATGTATAATGATAATTTTTCCGTTTTTTAGTTTAATCTTTTTAGTTTAAAGTTAATATTATTTTATAGTATTATCGATGTATTTTGACGTTTTGTGTGAGATTATTTTTACCAATAATTATTATATTTATGCCAATAAGTTTTATTATTATATTTATGTCAACACGCGCAAACCTCAGTTTATAATTAAAATTCGTGTATAAATTTAATATGTGCATATAATAATTAAGTATAAATTTATACGTTTTAGTTAATAATTTCTAATATTTTATTATACGAGTACTTATGTGTTACACTTAAGATAATCCGTCTAGACTATACATTTTACAGTTTTAATAGTTAGTAATTATTAGTTATAATACGACTTTGTTTAGTTACTGAAATGTAATATTGTGCAATTATAGGTTTAATCATACAGTAATTATTATCAATGGGTATCTTGGTATTTACGAAATCTTCACTTAATTGTTTTAAGAAGAAGAGCATATTTATCGTATAGGTACTTGTAACGAACTGATTTTGTTGACATTAAAAAAGTCTCCTTAACCAATATCCATAAATATATATATATATATATCTTCATAATATGTTAGCAGGTCATTCAATATCTGTAGTATAGAAATTCAATTAATTGTAATTCATTTTGTTCTGTTTAATAAATTAAAAAAATATCGATTTGATTATATGCAAACAACAACTAACGGAAAGTAAAATAAAGACTCGTGATAAATCTTTCATCAGAAATCATTTCTGTTTATTCAATTTATATTTTATAAACTTCGACGCGACCCAATGCCTGTTATAATAATAAAAAAAATAAAACAATTTTTGGACAGATCTTATATATATCAACTGGATGTAATTTACGACTTTTTTTTATGGAATTGGTCCAAACAACTTTCAGGCTTTTTTTTTATAAATAACAGTTTTTTTTTTTGTATTATCTAAGAGAATTAAAAAAGCGCAGTTTTCCAAATAAAATTAATTAAATGGTCATAGTATATTTTAATTACCAGACTGCCGGTGTCAGTCGTTTTAACGTCTTAAATAAGAAAAAGTCCCCTGCAAAACTCAACGGATTACGGTTAATTAAATAAAATACGTGCTCTTTAATACGAGCGTCGTTTCGTATATATCTCATCTTTTTAACTCGATTATTGAAATATCCAACGGTTCTTTTGAATTAAATAAAATATGCATATTATTATATTTCCTAAGAATATTGTAGATCCTGCAGCAGGAAGAATCCTACGGAATTCGAATAATTCTCTTAAGTAACCGTATAATATGGCTTAATTATATATAATATTATTATATTTTATGAGTATCGAATTCTCTGGAACTTCGAATCACGCCAGGATAACTTCATTCGAACGAACCATTATATTATAAATAACCATTCAAGTTATAATATTGTCACGTATACCCGGCTTGTAAAATTGGGGTACTACTGGTAAATAGAAAGAATCTCCCTTTTCGTGCCTTTTTCGTACCTATTGTTTTCGTAAGTCCTTATTTTATTTTATATTTTAACGAGCGTTTTTTTTTTTTTTTTTTAGACAAAATTGTATTATACTATGATTATAAGAGTGATTGAAAATTCATGTAAATAATAATTATTTAACATAATTCTTTACGTAAATTATAAGTAATATAAATAGTAGGTACATTTTGTTGTTCTTTATGTTTGGTTTTAAAATTCGTTATTTATTCTACATTATACGCTACCGTGGCCTCCACCATGATGTCTATATTTTTTAATACAATTATTATTGTGAAAATTGTCGTTATTGATACGAATCATATTATATATACTTATATATTGCATGAAAAATCTGTGTAAATTCTTGACGTAAACTTCATATCGACATTTTTGATTTCCCTTGACAAATTAAAATTTATATCTATATATATATAGCGTTATAAACATTGTTTCCTCAAGTTGTCACTGCAAACGATAAAAATTCCATGCCCTACCTTAAATTTGACTTTATATCTACTTATTAAAATAAATATGTTATAAAATGTCATAATTAAGGGCTTTATTTTGTAATTAATTAATTAAGTTTATGTATAACGTATGTATATATCGTTATAAATAGAGAGCGTCTCGAGGATGATTTACTGTGTTGGGGTTTATTGGGGGGTTTACATTGCTCTCGACACTTTTAAATAGAAAATCATTGTTGATTTACCTCGTAATACTTTAAAAAAAAACTTAGTGCCACAAGATTTTTAAAATTGTATTCCCGCGGATATTATATTTATAACTTTGTTAACACTTTTAATATACTTCCGAAATTTTGAGAATATCAGTTGAAGTTAATTCAAAGCAATATTAAAATCGACAATGGATTAAAAATATTAATGATTCAACGTTTTATTTGCATAAATAAGAAATTTAAATTTAATCTATTGTAGTCGAAACGAACTTTAAATGAACAACAATATAATTATTAAGATTTAAATGGTTCGACATTTGCGAAACTTTTAAAAGATGAATGGTCGCAATTAATGGATTTTTGTCCCTGTAACACCTTTCGAAATTATTTGCAGATAACATTATTAATATAATGATAAATAAACTAAAGAGACGCGTAATTGAAATGTTCCTATAATGATTGCGAGAAAAGTGGTTTTTTGGGATAAAATAAAATAAAAAGTCTTTACTTTCATTATAAACATTTCGATTAATTCTTAATGACTTATAATTATGAATTTAAGATATATATATTTTTTAAAAGATAATTGTATATTTATTTTTTTAAATAAAACTTAGAGTAATTATATTTAGAATTTTCGTTTCATCCTTGTTATCATATGAATTTTACATAATTTTTAATAATGAAGTATTATTGGAAAAATCAATACGTATATAGCTACCTATTACATGTTAATTTCAATATTTTTTTTTTCATATAACCAGTAGTTTTAAGTATGTATATTTTTTGTACCTATTTGAATTTGAATTTTATTTTTAAACTAAAGATCGTAACATAGAATATATATAAAATATATATCTTTTTTTTATTCAGAAGAATAAAAGCTTTCGTTTTATGAATGCTACATAGGAAAATTTAAAAATTTAATCTATATATTATATTGGACGTTTTATTTCTAATTAACGGTAACCGTTGTTTTGTATTACGCTTTTCTCTCGAACTAGCCTACGATGTCGTTTTAAACTAATTAAAAGTGTTAGTAGCGCGGAGTATTCAAAATTCTTTCTTACACTTTCTCCTTCTCTTCCTCTATCTTATATAAGTATTTGTATCCTACCATTCTTATCCAGACGCCTTGTTTTGACCTAAACTTAATTTTTTTTTTTTTTTACTTTAATGGCCATTCCGAAGTAAACAAAATATTTTGCTTAATCAGTAGGACGGTGTTCATTATACCTTCAGGTTATTTAATTTATTTTATGCTTTACCGTGTCCATTTATTGTAGAGTTCGTAAATCGTAAAGCAAGATAAATTAAATTAAAAGTAAAACATTTTAGTGAGTATATAAAAATTTCATACTAAATAGTAGGTATGTTTTGATTTGTTTAATATGCGTTCGTTTGTTTATTGAATATATTTACCGTGAAACAGTTATATTTTTTATGGATTTTACATTACATAATATGAAATATTCAGGATTATCATTCAATTAAACGCCATTGAGCAGTTTAAAAGCAATGTGAATTAGAAAAAGGACTTGTAAACTCCACCGGAAATCGTGTAGAGGTACCTGTTTATATACCTAATATGGTTAGGTTATATCAATATGAACGCGAGGCGTTTTTTTCTTTTATGAAGAAAATACATAGTTTCGTGGCAAACTTTGGAACAGTTGTTGTCAATAATAATTCTCTATGATAAAAACACATTTCTGGCAGATGGTATATATATAAAAAAGAAAAAAAAAAAAAAAAACAGTGAAACAATCTGTACGCCGCTCCGCGCCGTTTGCCGCCGTTAAAGAAAAATATTTTTTCTATAGCCGTTGATTTCGTGTCTGTAACTTGATTTATTTCAACGTTTTTTCCTTCTCAGGTACACCGCGAAAAGTGACCTTTATGTTGTTCGATATTTCTTTACCCCCGTCAACCGATCGGTATTTCCGATCGCCGTCGACGTTCGTGTATTCCCAAACTGGATATTTTGAATGGGACGAAATCGCTTTAAGCACGGGCAGTTCAGTCGCATCCGCCGAATTACTACGGGGACAATCACAACTCACGGACATCTCACGCCGCACAAATAATCCCTGTTATAATATGTATATTCAAACCCTGAACCTGGGCGATTCGGACAAAAGGAATTATGTATAGGCAATCATATAGTTAGGATTTCGTAACTTGATATTGTTTAATATTTAATGTTGTGTAGGTACGCTTTTCTTGCGAAATATTATGAATATAACCGTATGAAATGAATTGAAACGCCGTAAAAAATAATAAACAATGTACGTTTATTATTAATTCACTTATAAAACGTGTGTACATTATGCGGCAAGTGTCATCGTGTACACACGAATGGTGTGGTAGTCGATTATGGACGGAGAACTATATATTTTACTTACAATGACGAGTAACAAGCCCGACTGCAACGGTTATCTGTTATCTAGTTTATAAACGTGACATATATTATGAAGCTTTTCTTATTTAATATGTATGTTAATTTCGTGTCCACAATAGCTAATATACTCATTTACAAATATATATATATATATATATATATATTACATTTTAGAATATATATTACCCGAATAGCCCTAGTGTTCGATTTTTTGTGCACATTTTTATTTTTAATATTTCAAATAATGACTTGACTTATATATATATTCTCTAATTATTCAAATAGACATCACAAGTTTATTGTATTTTTGTTAATTTTATAATTTGTCACAATATATAAGTAATATATAAGTCACAATTATATTTCAAATACTTAATAATTTTATTTCTTGGGTCATAAATGTTAAAGAAAGTTAATTCAAAATGTATTTTAGAATTTTTTCTCGGGTTAATGAACACTTCTATAATTTGTTCATATTGTTGTATATTCTGCGAGAATTTGTTTGTCATATTGACATATTACGGTAAATGTTAATGGTTCCAACAGCTTCATATTATTTTGTAAAATAATGTCCACTGGGAAATAACAAAACATTCAGTCATCTATTTGGTATTCATGAACTAACACAAAAGCCAATGATTTTTTAGAGTTTGTTCAAAATAAAAAACTTATCTAATTTATGAACATTAGCTTATAGTAAAAGTTTATGACATATTTATTTATGTATAAAAATTGTTATGTATTTGGGGGTATTTTGTGTAATTATAATATTAATGGTATTTATTAATAAGGGATAGCTGTGTATATTTATTTATTACATAATTGTTGTTTTTTAAATTTTTTTATTTTAAATAAATTAAAAGTTTTTAATTCAAGTACAATTTTAAACTTCATTGTTTTCAATGGCCATTCTGTTTTTATTACTTTCCCTATAACTTTTATTAATTGTCATCGCGGATTTTTAAAAACCAGCTGAGTATTAATAAGAAAATCCTTTTAGTATTTTTATTAAACTTAAGTTGAATAATTAATAAATTTATTTTAATTTCTTCTAAATTTATTTTTATTGAAGATTTATATCACGTTGTATAATAATTAATTATGTAACATAAATAGGTATTAATAATACTTAAATAAATGAAGTATTAACTAAAGTATAAGTAGGTAATAAAAGTTACAAAAAGTAAAAAGAAAACCGATAAGTTATAAAAAGAACGGTTACATCCGAGTTAAAATTAAAAATTTTCTGTACACTACATAATAATAATAGATATATTTATATAGTATTTCTAGAAATATTAAATTTAGATTTATATCTGATTAATTTCACTGCGAATTCATCTAAAATTTAACTAAGTTCAAAATATAATATTTTCATAACCTGTCATTCGTTTGTTTTTTATCCATACAATTTCATGTTGTATTTGACAATTTTTTAATTTTCCGTAATTCTACAAATTACATATTCCTAAAGTAACATTATCAAAAATTGCGTGGGTATACTGCAGTATCTATTTATTATAAATTACTGTATACATTATTAAACTTTTTCGATAAAAAATAGAAAAACATTAAGACGATTGAAGAAAAATGAAAGGAAAAACGATCATGTAGATACATTAAATATATATTATATATATAATAAGTGGTGTATATCATAAATGCTCACATAATTAAAAAAGTCTACGAGAAAGATCAGAGTAATAAACAGAGAAATAAAATAAAAAAATATGCTTTTACGATTTTTATCGTCAAATTAGTTCTACAACAGATGACCATACTATTCGGAATTGGTGTATTGTAATGTGGAAAAAAATCGTATGATAATAATATTATTGAATAGTCCTGAAATACAAAAACCATTTGTTTTTTTATTTACAAATATATATTTATTTATAAATAAAAAAACATAAAATAAAAATTACTTAAAATACTCATTGAGAAATAAAATATAATCAATATAAGTACCTAATACTTTAATCGGAATTGTTTTAGATTCTGAGCGGAATGGATGAAATGAATGAGTGATCTCTCGGTTTTATAATTATGATTATTTTATATTTTTTTTTCTTTGAATAACATATCGACCAGAAGACTACTTATATAAGATAAATGCGTATGGAAAACTAAAACGTAAAAGTGAAGAAAAAATAGGTTATTTCCGGAAAAATAGGTCTAAAAATTTGAAATGTTCACAAACTGAATATATATATTATATGCATTTAACTATCTTTTTTAAGGTAATATAGTCCTGTTAAAGTTATGTAACAGTCCCACTCAGTATCGTTTTTTTTGTTCGCATATCTAGGTAAAATGTGAGTTAAAAACTGTGCACATACCTACCTATACATAGGTATACAGTATTTATTTGATGTAATACATTTTTTGTATTAATATTTTAAGTTTGAATGAATGATTTTAATTTTGCTTTTTGATGTTATAATCAATAGATATTAGGTTATAATATATTATGTACATTGATAAATTAATTTATATTTTATTATTATTAATTTATACGCGTAATTGAAATAAAATAAATTAAATTTCCTATATAAATTTTAGAAGCCCTTTACCACAATTTGTATGTTGATAACATGTAATATATTTTTAAAATTCATCGATATAGTTTATTTTCTATTTTCAGAAATATATAATACGCTTTTCTATATATATCAATATAGTATTTCAAAAGTGTTTTCACAAATAAATGATATTCCCTAAATTCTCTACTTGTACTACGCTACAACTTGATTTATGTCGGACAGTAAAAGTTGTTTACGATTGCAATGGAATATACAAAACAATATTTTTAGTGCGGTATTGTTTTTAGAAAACAAATATATTCTTAACCGTCGTCGGTGTCATAACTTTTTCTTTTATTTATGACTGTCTGTTACGATCAATTTGTTTTACTATACCCACTAGTTATCACTTTTAAAAAATGAGATGTCTGTTGTGGATAGTTTATACACTTGATTGTTATATCTATATGTTTTAAAATTTAATTTTGATATGAATATTTGCAAGATATTTGTATTTAATTAAACTATTTAAGAAAACATTTTCACAGTATAATCATTTATGTATGTTTACAACTCTTAAAAGCAGTTCTATTTTGGAAAAGAGTTTAAAAAAAAAAAAAAAATTATATTTATAATAATGCATATAAGAGTGTTATCATAATGTTTATAAAATTCAATTGAATTTTGGAATATATGCGCTTAATAAATTATTTATGTTTAAAATATTAAAATTTAATTTTAATTTTTTATTCAAATAAAGTGCAAAAAGTACACAATTCTCGAAAAAATTCGGTAATATTGTGTATTAAATTACATTTATTATAATTTATATTATAATTATGTGAAATCGGTATTGTGAAATTATTTTTAGATTAATTAAAATTGACTGGAAATTCACAAAAGGATTCTCGTAAAATGTATCCTTGGCGTGAATATTTCACATTATACTGTAGCACTGGAGCTAACAATGAAATTGATCCGAATTTAGTACATTATTGGTTGGGACTGTATATGCAAAATATTGTTTGGAAAATTATTATTAAATTTTAATAAACTTTGAACTATATTTAATAGTATGTTTATTATACAACTTTGATATTTTATTATCTGGTAATTTAACGTGATCGACATTGGTCGGTAGAATTTCTTCAACGAAAATATTTTATTCGATTTAAAATATGGTGAGTAGCTTTATTTTTTGAAGCTATTGCAGTTTTTCGTGTGTTTTCTTAGTTAATATCGATATATATATATCTACAGTTTTAAAATATTAAAGAAAAAAAAATAATAAAATAAATACAAATTCTTCTTTCCTTCAATTTGTCTAGCGTGACTATTCTTCCAAATGAACTCGGTAAAAGAATTATTAGATATTATATTGGCCGAAACAGTGATACACATATAGGTATAGTTAATAATCAATTAGAATATAAATTTTAATGAATTCCTCTTATGACGGCGACAATTTCCATTCATAATAAGTTCTTTAGCCGTGTTCGCGTTCATTTTAATCATATTGCAGATTGCAATAATTCCTAAGTATGGTTTTAATAGGGTGTACGTTAATATATTATTACCTTAGGGCGATAAACAGTAAAACGTCTCGTAGAATAATATTTTATATGCACAGATGGTAGTTGGCATTATATTGAAGGGGGTCAAAACTAGACACGACTTCATCGTTGTAAAATTGTATACCATCAAGAACAATATAATATGATTAAAATTAATCGTGGATTCTTTTTTTGCCTATTCAAATCATATTCGGTCGGGCTTTTGTTTTTCGAGACTTTTATAAAGCGTAATAATGATTAATGAGCTTAATTTCTCATACACTATATTCACTCGTTTTGGTAATTTGACGGTTTAATCACTCATATTTCACAAGTTAGAATTCTTTAGAAAACTCGTCACCTCTTTTACTTTTATGTAGTAAATTATGTTTTATTTCCTTAAAAAATAATGAGAAAGTAAATTCAATTTTCCTTCCTTTATCCTGAACACACACACACACACTTTTTATAATAATTATAAATAATCGATCATTTTTAATAACTATAGTACCTACGCTAAAATTAAATTTTTAAACTAAATTGGTTTTTATTTCCATTGTTTTTCGTTGTTGTTTTCAGAATTCATTCTTATGAAACTAATTAACAATATTCTACCCGTTACTTACCACTTTATATAAATAACTAATATTATTAGAACTTAAACGTATTCGAAATATGACACAATATTAGTTGTATTATTATTCTGTTAACGTTTATTTATATTTTTTTAGAATATCTTAATATAATATATAGGTAGGTACTTACTATGTTTATCAGTCATATTCTTAAATTTATTATCTTAAATATTACGGATTACCGTATATATTAAGGTGAATTAAATTATTTTACTATTTTGTCTTTTTTACACTGATCCAGTGAATATTAATTAGTTATTATATTTGAGTTTACATTTGTACTCTCTCTCTATCTTTATTTTTTTTTTGACTTACTATCTTAGGTAGTTAATGTTTTAGCAGTTGACATAAAAAGTTTTACTTTGTGTATAATTAATATTTTGCTTACGGTAAAGTATTATTATGATAATTACATTTTATATGTTCATATTTCATTTCATTGACATATTTCCCCACAACTTCCTTTCCGGCGCATGTTTATTGAACTAATTAATATGCAAATTAAAAAAAAAAAAAAAAAAAAAATCACGTTCTTAAAATTATTAATTTTTGATGGCAACTGTTTTCTCTCAGACAGAAAGTTTATATTTATTCACCTTGTTCCATCAAAAAGAAAAGAGTCACAAAGATTAAAGTTTCAAAAAAGTTCTACCGTTGAAGGGGCATGCCGTGTAAAATTTTAATCTTATCCTTCCTTTCCCCATTTCCATTAGAAGCCATAGACATCCGTTCGACACGTTTCTCGCGCACCATTGTTATAATATTCTAAATGCGATTTTCTACGTTCAATTCCACAACTTCTACTGCCTCTTCGCCACAGCCCTTCATAGGTACCTATATAGTAAAGTCGTACGCATAGTGTTTTCCAATTCACTTTACCGCGTATGGGCCATACAGCCTATAAATATATACGTTTTTGGATTTTATGATCGAACTGTACCATCAGGAATAAGTCGTGTGCATAACATAACGATAAAGGATTTTATTTGATAAAGAATGTATATATAAAAGTAAAACGTATCTTACGTCTGAATCGTGGAAATAGCATTTTTTTTTTTAGATTTTCAAAGCAGAGACACTTGTTGACGATATAAATCGTGTTATACACCCTCGAATTGAAAATAATAATGAAATAATCCCCTTTCTTTTTTTGTAATGTTTTGCCTCATAAATAGGACGATGATCGTGTACACTATTAGGAGCAATTATTCTTTATGATTCACTTGCTGGATATAAAATTAAAAACAATAATATTAAATACATTTTTGTAAGGGTAAGAAATGTTTTAAAATTATGCTATTACAGCTATTAATTTAAACTACACAATTTTTTTCCTTTAATTTATTGAAAAATTAACCAATGTTTAAATTCACAAGTTGTACAATTTGTATTACAGCAATAAATATTTTCAAACTTCAATATATTTGAAAATTGTTGTAAAAAAATAATGCTAGTTAAGTTTTTAATTATTGCCAACAAGACCGTTTTTTTTATTTTTTTATTGTGTTTGAGAATGCAGTAAACCCAAGTATATATATTTAAAAATTAAGCAAAAACTTGTGTATATAATTTAAATATGAACCAAATCATTCGATTGTCATATATGTGTGTTATATAATTATTTTGACATTTTGAATTTGATTTACATTTCTCAGTATATATCATATACAATATGTAACTCTGAGGATTTGATTATTATATTGAAATTACATTAACAAATGTCAAAAGATCGTAATGAATCCTATAATATAGACGAACACCTTGATGTTTAATTTAGATAAAAGCCGTGTAAAATACAATATAGGTAGTGTATATATGCATTACGCCGTGGGTATATGACTATCCTTTGAATGAATTTCGTATTTGGTAATTTGCAAATGTGTCGGACGTACTTTGATACGCATACGACCCGAACGCGGTATAGACATTCATTCGGTGCTTACTAACACGTATCGTAGATATATAGGTTCTAATAAGTAATTGGTTTGCGTATACTTGAACCGAAGTTTTTGTGCAGTCGGTATATTTGTACCATATATATATATATACACAATGACCTTGTATAAATCTGCAATGTTTTCGAATGAAATACGTATGACGTATATACGTAATAAAATTGTGTTTGAAAATTTCCTGATGATTTGTATGGTACATCATTAAAAATAATCACAAAGTTATACCACAAAACTGTTCTAAAATTCGACGCCGATAATGATTGGTATATCCTAATCTAACCTTACCTATCTATATGCCAAGTTTGTCTTTCGTCTTTTGTTGATTTCTACTTGTTTTAGATATATTTTAGTCGTGTACATTTTTGGATTATGAGAATTGCTCGTAAAATGATTCTAAACAATTGCAGATATTTATTTAAATGGAAATAATTTTGTATTCTGGAACACGATTGTGAACGTTTTTTACCCGACAACATTTGAGAATTTTGTATTTTTTTATTACCTATTGAATATTGTAAAACGTTGACTTTTCTAATTATTTATACTATTAAAGATGTATAACAATAATATTTATGTATTATAAAAATATCTCCTTTTTTAAATTAGTATAGATATCATTAATAATATTTGACTATATATTTTTTATATAAGTACACACACTTGTTATTTAATAAAATGACTCGTCAGGGTTCGACATAAGGAGTGAAGGAAATATCTTGAAAATAAAGGATTAAACATTTTTGGGGGTAAAACAGAATATATAAATGTTGATTTTGAAGAAAGGGAACATAGAGCGAATAGGGGAAAAAAATAATTAAATTGAGTAAGTGGGTATTTGGTGAGATTGAGAGGTCCAAGTATTTAGGATCTGTTCTATAGAGGAATGGTAGTTTCGAGAAACATATGAAACTAAATATTAAGTGAAGATGGATGAAGTAGAGAGAAGACTACAATTCTCTCCTCTTTATCTATTTTATATGACAAAAGGATCTCAACCAGGTTAATAGTGAATTGTACATGACAGTAGTTAAGTCTGCGAAGATGTATGTGTAGAGAGTAATGTTGAGCAATAGATATATAGGAATATAGAACAGAAGACGAGAAGAGATGAGAATGTTAAAGTAGATGAGTGCAGTGACTAAATATGACAAAATAAAAATGAGTATATAAAAGATAATATAGGAGGGGCTTAAATATTAGAGAATATATTTAAATGGCTCGGGAATGTTTTCAGGAGGAAAGAGACAAGCAATAAGATTAGTAAAGGGAATGTATATTGGTGGAAAGAAGAGAAGAAAAAGACCGAAGAAAAGGCGATAGGATGTAATAGAGTAATGTTTATATGTGGTGGGCGGGTGTAAGCGATGAGGATGCGGGAGATCGAGATCAAGTGGAAGTGCAGGATTATGTATGGTTGACCCCAAAACACTCGAGAGAGATAAAGCAAAGGAGAAGATGTGTTTATTCAACAATTTTTTTTTCAAAAACAACACAATAAGAGTTAAATATACAGGCAATATTGGATTAATAAAATAATTATTTGTATACATACCTATGTATTTTCTTTTAGTGTAGTTTTTGAGAATAAAACTTTGATCCTTTTTTTTGATTATACTCTGAATGAACAAAACCTAAGGAATATAGTTATGAATTTAAGTAGGTACTCTTGATTTTTATTAGCTAGATGAGTTAACAGTAAACAAAGTAGCTGCTTAAATTTTAAAGTTAACGATAAACTAATTTCAATTTACTATTGACTATATAGTTAGTATGCCAAACACGTGGCTGCTTGTGTATTTCATTCGAAGTACTCGTTCGAGTATCGTTAGAGGTATACGGTAAATTTTTTTTTTAAAATTCCGTTTCAACATCGTCTATTTTTAATTATTAATCCTTTAATTTGTTAATTCGTTAAAAAAAAAAAAAAAAATAAATAAAAAATAAAGGGCGCCGGACGTGTGGTGGTGTTCTCCAACCGAGTGTGAATAACTCGTGAAACCTGACCTGACCTAACTCGCGACCGTGTGTGCACACGATAACGCGGTCATACGAACCGAAGGGCAGGGGGACCACGGACAGTGTATAAAAGTACACGATAATTATGTTTGGGGGTTGCCGGGAAATTGTTTTTGAGCCGGAGGAGGGGGCCGGGGCGATCGGAGGGGAAAAGAAGGTGAGCGGCGAAGAAAGCAATTTCGAATCGAACATGACGGCGCGCGCCGCGCACGGAAACGCGGCGTCGCGTCGTGTACAACACTTATAACGGACGTTTGTTTACCTTCAATTGCGGCGCACTTTGTGCGTGTTTTTTTTTTTCTTCTCTTTCGCAGGTGTACGCGTAGTCGGCGTTTAGCGGACCGGAAACGACCGCGCACAATACGCGGAATACGGGACGCACGCGAATAAAGCCAACGGTGGACGTGAGAACTAGACGAGTACAAGGGGAGGGGACGGGAAAAAACCAAATTTTTTTTATTTTTTTTTTATTTTAATAAAACGACGGCAAAAACTGTAATAATCGTATATAATCGTCGTTTCCCGCGGAAATAATAATTACAATATCGTTATTGTGGCAACAATAACAATAACATTGACATGTGTGGATCGATTATTTTTCGCGGGTAAACGGGGGGGAGACGACGACGGCAGTGTCGTCGTGTCGCCGCCGTCGCCGTCGCCGTCGCCTTCGCCGACCGTATTTCGGATGATAATATTGTCGCCTCCGCCGGCCTCGACAACGGTGCACTGATGGAGTCGCTGATGGAGCGGTGGATGCGGGTGGGCGGCAGTAGGACGCCAAGTAACGTGGTCGGCGAGGTGGTGGCCGGCGTGGGAGGTGGCGCGGCCGCCGTCGGCCAGGCGCCAACGCTGGTCTCCGCCGCGGCCGCCACCGCACAGCCGACGACGCCCGGCGTGGCGGCGCTCGTCCGCAAGGGCCGGCGCCATCTGAGCGCCACGTTCTGCCTGGCCGGCGACACCATGGAAGGCATCATACAGTGCCTGGTCTTCCTCAAGGCGTTCTCGGTACGTTTTTTTTTTCTTTTATCACATTATCGACCTAATAGACGCAGTGGCGGCTCGCCGGATGAAGCAAGCGACGCTCAGCTTCACCTAGTAAACGTTCGCAATATCGCAATAAACAGAACCCATTTTAATCGATAATATAATAATCAATTCTTTTATTATATTACGTACATCATTTTCAACCGTCTTTCGAAATTTCTAAAAAAAAAAAAAATATGACTAAGATTTTTTTTTTTTTTATTAATTATTGATATGGAATATTGAATGATAACCGGGGCGAGCACCTTGCCCGGGTCATAAATATTCAGCTGAGACTCGCGGCATAATGACTATAGTCGTGAGTATACAGCTGTATAGTATAATATACTGTATCTATGACGTCGCAGAGCTCGCAGTGGTGGTGATGGTTCGGCATGATGACGGTGAAGCGGCGAGTATAGAGAAATAGCCTCGAGAAAACCCGAGAGTCAAAAATTTTAAAACTTCAATTGCTCGATAGAAAAATCAATATCAAGTGGTGGTGGTGGTGAGCTGGATGTATTCGGTACACCGAGGCAGGTAAACATGTTCCCTCATAGGTGTCATACACTTTATTCCATGTAATTTCTAATACTAAACGACAAAATACCACATAAATATTGGTTTAATTGTTCCCCATTGTGTTCTAGTATCACTATTTAATATAGGTATTGTTTTTAATAAATTATTTTCGAACATGATTATAGCAACCGATTTTTGCGGTATCGACGTATTAAATGATGCATAATTTTATGGCGTTCAGATCAATGCTTCCAGTAATCCATATGGGGATAATGCGACGTTTATGGTGAGCGATGTTCTAAGTTCGAATCTCAGTTTATTTTAATATGATTTATTTTTATTTTTCATACATACCTACTATATAGTTAAAAAGAAAAATTTTATTTCATTCCAATGTTATTATATATTGTATTTATTGTGTAGGTGCCTCTTAAAAATATTTTATTATTTAATATAGTATTATATCTATATTTACTTAACATTCTCAAATTGTTTGCCTGGCCACACACAACATCCATCAGCCGCCACTGCTAATAATATACCGTGCATACTATATATTGGGACGACGGGGCCTTCTGGGGGATCATACATGCAGGTAGGTTCCTCGATATTAGTATCCCGAGTTAAAATACTGCAGTTATACTCGAAACGGGTCAAATAGTTTATAGATATAATAGTCACTCTTCAATATTACTCTTAAATAAAAATGGAAATTAGTTAAATTACTGTTTAATGATTCGTAAACTTTGACAACATTATTTCATTTATTATTATAATATTAAGATAAAAATTAATTAATGATTTAAAACAAAAATTGCAAGTACCTATATGTCTTTAATGCAGAGTAGGCAAGCAAAGTAATTTATTTATGTTAATTTCATATTTTCATTTTGCAATATGAGATATATAATGTTTAATATGTATATATATATATAATACGTAGTACAAGTGAAAGATTAATCTTTTTTCGTATATAAAGTTTGACCTTATCACAAGTTACTAATATATATATATATATATAACATATTATATTGTAATATAAATTTTGGATTTTGAGCGAAGTTGATAAGTTCCTAGTGGTTTTATAATGATGTTCATTTTATGTTTTATGTGAAAAATGTTTCATCTAGAAGACTTTATTCAATTAGTACTTATGTATCCATTTTCTGATAGGAAATTTAAACAGGAAAATACTTTAGAGAGGTATTTTTCGCATGAAAGGAACAATTACAGAATAATGACAAAAAATGCGTTATTTTCTAGTAATTCAAAAATAAATAAACGTAAAAAATTGAAATTTTCACATAGTTATATAAAGGTATATTTTGCCATACACTACAGCATTATATTTTATACATTTTCCAAACATTTTTACAAATCCTTTTTTTCATTATTATTGTCCGTATATTTTTGTTTGACTATGTAATATTAATTTTATATATTACACCAAGGTTCCACTAAAAATTGTTTTATTGAAAGAAATTATTTATCGCGTTGCTTTCAAATACAATATATCTATTAGTTACCACCATTATCGTGCCTGGTGTACAAATTAATCCACTGACTGGATTTTTCTTGTTTTTGGATTCGAATTTTCAGTATTCAAAAGTTCGTTATATTTTTCAGGTATATTATATGTAAGTAACTTAACTTTTTAAATCAGAATAGTAACTATCGTTAGGTTACGAAATTAGTAAGGAATAAGTAACTAGTGAATAGTTACAAGTTGGTGATTATCATTAATTAGAGTTATTTTTTTTAGTTAATTTGTAACTCGTTATTACTGCCTGTTTCCTAGATTATCACTATGGTGACGACGATAGTCATTTTATGGTTTAGTATTGAGAAAGTTTCTTTTAAAAATCATTAATTTCCTATTTCTTTTTTAAAATTGAACTCATTTCTTAAAGAAGAATTCGTTTCCATTTGGTCCCGTTATATTATATTTTATTTAAAACGATTAATATTTATTACCTATGTAATTATTCTTTGAAAATTGGATTTTGTTCCCATTTCCAGTCTCTTTATTTTTAAAAGGAAGTATACATATGTAGGAACAAGCAACACTAAGTACTATTATTTTGAAAATGATTTTATCTAATTTAGCGTGATATCATATGCATCATATTTAATATTATGAGAGTGTATCAATTCTCGAAACCGAGATAAAATCAATATCAGTTTGCCGTTTATTATGCCAGAAAATGATTCGTTCATAGTTGTAAATTTAAAAAAACAACCGATAACTACCATGTGTAGTACAATATATAATAATATATAGCATATTATTTGTAGTAGAACCAGTGAACTTTTTAATTCTTAAAACACAAAATTGCTAAATAAACTGACATTTACTGTTTGGTATTTGTAAAATCATAATAAGTACCAACATTTCGCAATTTGTGGTTTTCGATCGAAATCCATACTTTTCCCATTATGAAATCGGATAAATTTAAACCTACGTGTTACATTATCATAACCCCTACCCACCAATTGTGTTTCAATTGTTTACCCTCTTTTTGAGTTTAAAACTCACGTCCGCAATCGAAATTTCAAAACCTAAAGGCGTTTTTGTTTTATTTTCCATTACGCGTATACAAAAAACATGCTACATATATAGGGAGATATTTGTATATCTTTAAGTCCATAACTATGTATTATGTATTTAAATGTTTAATTTTCGTTTATTATTAATTGATCGTAGTCCATGACTTAAATGTCATCATCCTTAGTAAAATTTCGACATTAAGGGTTATATTAATTGTAATTGAAATTACTAATATTATGTTTTGCAGAAAAAATGAGCCTAATTAGATTATATTTTTGTCATCATTCTTATGTAGCTTCTGTTTTATGAGAATATAACTTATAAGTATGTACTTATTCAACTTTAAATTTATTTTAGTTTATAACTTGAGCAATATATTTACTTTATGGTTTTTAATATTATTGTATACTTTTTATAATATCTATTGTTAAATACATAAAATAAATGTTGTTTAACTATATTGTTTATGTCGTAATTAAAATTTTTCAGTATTAAAAGTTTGAAGTTTAATAGTACAAAATTAAATCGTAATTTCTAACATTGAAAAGTGTAATTTTGTAGATATTATTGAGGTTTTTATGCATTTTTATGAGGTATTTGTTTGTCTGTATGTATGTATGTATGTATGTATGTATGTATGTATATAACAGACACACACACACACACACACACACACACACACACACACATATACACAATAATGATGTGTACAATTAATGTGTTGTATTGTGTCCAAATGGCATAGAGGGTTAAGGTTCTAAAAATGTCTGCAATGAAAAAGTTAAGAGAATGACCTTTATTGCACGTGACCAAAGTGAATGTCATACCATAAAACTTGACCAAAAGTTTATATTGAATTTTATTACCAGAAACATTTTACATACCTATGTAAGGTATATAATATAAGTCTTGAATAGTCGTACTTAGATTGTAAAAGATTTTCGAAAAGAAGTATACGTTTAAACATACTGATGTTTGTCGGAATAAAAATGAGTTAAGGATAAAATAACATCATACGAGAACGAAATTCGTTTGCATCAATTTTCAAGGGAACTGACGTGATTTAGTGACAATAAACTGCATCGAACGCATAAAGTACGATAATAATGTCATTGGTCCTGTATATCACAAGAATTTATCATATAGGATTTGCTTACTCAATCTGTTTTAGAAGTCCGTCGACATTGCAATTGATCTGTAGAAATAAATCTCTTTAGACGTTTTGGTACATTTGGTTTTATATATTATAAACTCTGGTTCATTAGAGAATATACTTGTTATCTTTATATATATATATATATAGATATATTGCTGAGGATATTTCAGTTAAGATTATGCGCAAGTAGGTACATTGTTTTCCTGTAGTCCAAAGTATATAGATTCTTCCGTTGTTTTTGTTTTTGCTATGTTTATAAATCACATTCATGTATCAGATGATCTACAACTGTATTATATCTATTTCCGTTTATCTATCATAAAATCGTGTAGTTAATTCAAAATTTTTGATTATAGTACTCTAAACATACCTATTCTAAAATAATTGCAAATTTAATTTTAATTTTAAACATACATTTAAATATTAGACAATTATCGATAGTTTTTTTTTGTAAAATATCTTTATAAAAGTGTTTGCGTTTTCATGATTTTGACTTTTCGATAGACAATTTTGTTTACAAATATTTGTGAGGTATCCTAGAAAAAATTCTTCTCGTTAAATCATGTTCCCTTAATAATACTTGCTGAACAATGATCAAATTGTTGATCTGTAGCTACACCAATGTCTCCCATATTTTTAATAAACCACGATTTTTTAAAACAAGTGTACATTTTTGATACTTTCAAGGTTAATTTTAATAATTTATTGGTTTATTTTAGGTTTTTTTTTTTAAATATATATTTTTAGGTTTTAATTTTTTTTTATCTATAATATGCATTGTTTCTATAACCTATATTTACATAGTGTAATATAAATTATTATGGATTTTGTTTTATGTAGTTCTTTTACAATACCTACGCATATTTATAATACGCCAAACCAACGATTGACGTATTATAATTATAACGATAATTACGATTTCATTTATTTTATTGTAGTTCAATTATTCTAATTCGAACTCGTGATACGTACTTATAGTGGTACTAGCACAGCTTTGAAACTTGACATTTTATTGTCAATTAATTATTTATTAATTAATTCCATTATGTTAATTGAGAAATATGAAAACCGTCAGTTAGTCAGACTCATATATATATATATATATATGTACGATATACATAATTGCTTCAAAAAAAATATTTATATATATATTGGACGTTTGGGGTCATCGGAGTAGTATAAATTCGATATATTTTTTTATACCGAATATTCATTAATTATTAATTAATTATAATTATGAGTATTCAATTTTCGCTGCTTTGTTAACTCATCATATTATACTGTATTATAATATGTTATAAGTTGAATAAAATGAAAAAATAAGGGTTTTTTTTTTATTTGCGTGGGTTTATTATAACAACGATGGCGTGTACCTCCTATATTGATTTAATTTATTTATGAATAAATTCACGAGTCAATCTGTATTGCCATTCGATTCTACGTGTACATACCTAATAAAAAAACATCGAATAAATAAAAAATAAAAATAAAATAATGAATATTTTTAATTGTATATTTTTTAGAGTCATTGGTGCATTGTTAACGTACTTATCGATTACGACATTTAATATTTTGTTTTTATGAGTACCGGGTGCATATATGTGCATATAAATAAAAATATATATTTGTATATGTTAGTAATTTTATCCGACTAATTAATTTTATAAAATTAAAATTAATTTTAAGTTTGAAAACATATTTGGTAGTTAGTTATATTTTAGATTCTGAGCGGAGCTAGAGAGCCAGTGGTTTTTTTATTTAATTGAATTTGAACTCGTATATAATATACACTTTCATTGAAAATTATACCATATACTCGTAATTCAAGTCTTCCGGCTGTAGTTAGTAATTTGTATTTAAATAATTTAAACGCTATAGACTTATAATATATATATAGATCTATGAAACTATAGTAAGTATAATAATTTCAAACACAAAATATTAATTCCACATTATTTCAAAAAAAAAAAAAAAAAATTATACCTACTGTGATTTATTTTGTTTGTTTGATTCGTCTGATTCTTCCAAACAATAATTAACTGTTATCTTTATTTTTCCATGAAATTAAAATCAACTGAAATTTAGTGTTTTGTACACTAAATTCCTCACATTTCATAGAGTAACTGATTCAGTGGAGCAGGGTCGTTTTTGATGGATATCGCTGTTTCCGATACTGTCATATACATTATATTAATGATTTATATATAGGATTTTTTTTTCTTTTTTAGTGTTCAGTGGTAATTATTACTATAATATTATCTGCAAATGTTTGTGTTTTTATTATTTAAGTATAATTTTAAGTATTATTATTGTACCGAGATCACAACATGTTTAATATATTTTGTATCTACGTAGTTGTTTAGGTTTAATATAAGCCAATATCCTTATTAATTATAATAGTTGAAATTGGCATAAGAGTACCTATGTTAACATTTACGACGTATAATTTTATTTAGATTATGAATAACTATACGACTATAATGTATATAATATATAGTAGACAGTTGCGTAGATACGATATTTTTCTGGAAGAGAGGGCTTTGACGTTTTGTAAATATAAAAAAATTTTAAATTTTAAAACTATAAATATATATTACAAAATAAAATTGATTCGTTGTGGAAGCTAGTTCATCTAGAACCTCGTCAAATGTAATAGGTATTAAATGGCGAATTGACAAAATTGCCAACCCATTTAATCTTTTCTAGAAAAATTAAATTATATTTTGTTATTAGTAAATGTTTTATGGAGTTTTATATTAAAAAGTATTTATATTTATAACCAAAAATTACCTGGAATTAGAAAGATATGTTTTTTTTTATTCATTTTAATGATGAAAAAGACCTCTCAGCTGTTGCATTGGAAACTGGTAATTTTGACAATATTTTAAGTAATTTGAATATGTTTGGATATATATATATATATCATTGCAAATACTTAAAACATCCATAGTATTTTTGTCGGTGAATTAAATATTTTACGTCACCATAATTTTAATTTAGAGACTAAAATATCTGTATCATCATTTTCCAAATCTTTTTGATAAAATTCACCTAAAGCGTAAAACTGTTCTCCGTCTTGTTGACTTAGTTCAAGTACAATAGAAAATAATGGCTAAAATTCTTCTACAATTTTCCTATTATCTATATTTAATTTCCGTGATGAATGAATCTAGACATGGAATAAATACCGTGACTCTAAAATATTGTTCAGGTGTGACAATTTTAGGGTTATCTTTATGCTTATAAATATTATAATATAATAATGTTTACGTGGTAGTTCTGAAAGAGACATGTTCAGATTCAATTTTTTATCTACAGTTATTGTAAATCTCTTTAAAATTATCATTGGCATTGGATCTTATATTTTGCAATTCAATTAATGGATCATTGGCTAATCCTACCGCTACTCTTAAATCAATATTTATCTTTTGAAAATTTTTTGATAATGGCAATCCCATTGAAAAAATCTTAGATATAATAAAAATTGATAAATACATTCATTTTATAAAATTGAATTTTTTAAATAGAATGCTTAACTTGATGCAGTATCACCATCGTCCCATTCACTAATAATATTTAATGAATCAATTATATATATTCAATAAGTTCAATAAAATCACGAACAAAATGGAATCTTTCGATCTATCTAGTAACACAGCTACGTTTTAATGTTTTCAAATTTTGTAATTCTTTCAAAATCTTCTATCGTGTCTCATAATATATATTTACGTTTACGATAAATAAAATATCTATGGTTTTTTTTTTAATTGTACTTAAACATATTTTTATTGGTTTAATGCTACAAGACTTTGTGACCCCTAAGTTTAAAATATGTGCTGAACAACGTGGATAAGTTGCCATAGGATATAATTTACTTATGTGTGTTGAACACTATTGAATTTCCCAGACATATGGCTGCAACACCATAATAACTTTACGTAAATATTGAATTTCAATTCCAAAATATTTTACACTATATCTACTATCCGATTTTCCTACCCGTTAAACCCGTTAACCCCCCCTCCCCAACACCCTCCCCCATCTCCCTTCCCCATAATTACGACGCCGATAGCAGATAGTTATATTATGAGTTTAATTTTTTTTTTTTATAACCTAATCTAAATATTTATGATAGGTCTATTTAAATAATATCATTTGCACTGGTTGTTTTGATAAAAATTTATCGATAAGATATATGATACATTTGTCGATAAACTATCGTATGATATATTTGTACACGTCTTATAAAATTTTAAAAACAATCATAATTGAATAAAAAAATTGTTTGTTTTATTTATATATTGTAAAAGTCACGGCTCTGTATCATACCTACATGTAGCCTACCATACATTATAGCATATTTTATATACATACGTTAATGTGACAACTCTTTGTAGAAATGGCAACTGGCGTTGACCGGAAAAGCTATATACGCAACTTTATGTTCTCACTTCTCACATATAAACACAACCGACACCGATTTACAGGCCGGAAACTATTCCCTTCGTATCTTGTTACATCGTTGATAACAAAAGGCAATAATTTATGACTCGCATGTGTTTTTGTGATAGCGTATAATTTTTCCATTTGGGGGTTTTCGTGGTCCGATTGAAATTTACACATGTTCTTCTATAATATACACAATAACAAAATTTAATTTTGATAATTATTATTTATACTTGAATATTTCCCGCAGAATATTACGAATTCTCGTGGAATTTATGTATAATAAATATATATATATATATATATCATATATATTGTGTATTATACATAAATTGTCACTAAATTAAATTTTGCTGAACCGTACTTCGTTTAGGTTCCGTGGGAAATTAAAAAATGTAATCGTGGCTATTGTATATGTGCATATAATATTTGTTAAAGCCCAATATTTTAGTATAAATAATAATTATAAAATTAAATTTTATTATTTTTCTAATCTTAAAGAATACATTTTGTATAAGTAGGTAACACATTATAGTAGGTGATAATAGTGTTATATATTTTTTTTCCTGAAAACTTATCTTTACAGTTTTAGATAAAAGCACTGGACTTAGATTTTTTGTAGGTAGTCATTCTATATATTTTTATTTAAGCTTAATATATTTTTTATGAGTATTTATAAAAATTTCCGAAAAGAGATTTTTAATAATTAACTCAATATTAATTTATTATCAATACAATACAAACAATATTAATCAATATAAATTTAATCTTTATATTATTCGCGTCTTAGTCATAGTTCTAAAATTAAAAATTTTTCAAGGTGTTTGAATTTTGTAGGTAAAATAAATGGTAGGGGATAAACAATAACAATAAAAAAGTCTGAGGATGAAATTAGTTAGTATCTTTCCTTCTACTTTGATCATTGAATAAACCGAGGGATTATTCAACACCCATTTTCCTAGTAGAGATGTTTGTGTTTATTAATAAGTAGGTATATACCGTATCATATATGAACATTTCTTGGGAATATATAGTTATGTAGTTACACTGTATGGCTGAGAAAATTTCGCGTTTTATAGGATTTTTTTTTAGTAAATCTCATCATCTGGAATTGATACTTTAAATAGGTTATTTTTCAATCCATGAAATCTACCCGAAAATTGCACGTAAAATGTGCTCGACAAATTCGATTTTGGTTTTACCTATTTTTTTGCAATTTAAAAAATATTAATTGTATAAAGCCATAAATGTGCACAAAATATCGTAGTGGATTGGTAAGACTTTATTGGGCGGTTGTAATATATTTTTATAAAATTAATATAATTATTAGGTACCTATTTTATTAAATTTAACAGGAAAATCACAGGGGAGAATGTGCGAACACGACTAGTTTCAACTAGTCTTTACTTAAATTAAATAAAGGATATTTAGGTCTTAAATTCTTAGTTCCATACAATTATACACATTTTTAATTTAAAATTTCTTTGAAGGTGCTAATTTTGAACTTGGGGGGTGCTAGAGCACTACTATGTACCCCCTATAGTTGTCCTACTGGCGTTTATATACGGCATAATTATTAATTGTCCATGCCAATCTTGTTCGATTTACTATATATCAGTTATTTCGTATATATGTATGTAATTCATAGTTCGTTAAGCACGATGAATAAAAAGAGATAATTTATAACTATGGAAATTTATTCCGAAAAATAATAAAATTGACATGATTTAAAGGCGTCTAGAATAACATATTTTATTTCACGCGACAATGGAAATATAATTTATTATTATAGTAATAAAATTATAATTATCGTACGATACGACCCAAATAATCGTATTTGATAAACTCGGTAAAATTTTAAATTTAAACAGTATTAAGAGGACACTACACACCCGATTTTAAGGGTTTTGTAAAGGTAATTTTAATGAAATTTTAAGAAAAATTAAAATCAATCAAATTAATCATATTTAAATACATTTTATAAGTCATTTAAAAATAGACCTGTGGCAGTACCATTTTTTATTGTTGTGTAATCACGATATTTATTAAAAAAAACATGTTTGTGGAATTAAAATATCATATTACTTTAAATGAACATAAAAACAAAATTTTGTTGGGAGCCAATTTTTAAAAATCGTAATAAATTAAAAATATGGTATAGCAAGAAGGCGCATTTGGTAAATATTCAGTTGTCTAAAATATAAAAATTAAATACTATTTTGAAAATCTAATTCCAAAAAACATAAAAAAAGTTTTCATTTTTTAAATGTATTATAGTTTAAGTTATTATATGTTTATTATATACACTTATAGCATTTGAATTACGAAAGTACTAATTCACTACGAAAATGTATATCCTCCTTTAAATTATAAATAACTATATATATGTGTATACTATTATTAATAGATATATACATGTTTATAGAATTTTACTTTCTCAAATACCAAGATATAGTATACGTAGTATATTATTATATTATGAACAAAAACATTTATATTAAAAATTTACTCAAACTTGCTTGACACGATTTAATCATCCATTTTTTTTAAATTATGTACCTACATAAAAATATTTCTAAAAATGTTTAAAGTTCTAATAGATTTTTTATTTTATTGTTTTTTTCAATTAAGTGATGAATCGGGTGAATGAATCTAACTACGAAATTAAAAATTATGCATAATACATTTCATAATCTGCAGTATTTTCCTTATGAAATATTTCCGGATGTTAAAACAATTGATATAATTTATTATATTATATTATACACTACCTATTTTATAGTGTATTAGTTGAGAAAATTATGGTCTTTCAAAATAAATTATAGTGCGATCCGATCCAACAAAACACTGGATATGTTGAAACTCATAAATTCGAATCCCATAAACAAATTTACAACTAGATTTTATCTCCATTTTCATAATTATTTAAAAAAAAAAAAAAAAAATAAGATATTTCGTTTTTGTATTGATTTAACGAATTTAAAATTATTATACCTATATAGTTATTATACAGTATATAATTTTTTTTTTTGGAAACAAGTTCTATTTATAGATTCAGTAGAAAATTTAAATTCATCTGTTTATTTTGAAAATAAAAACGCATTTTCTATAATTTACTCTCTTCGCTTTTCTTATTGTTTTTTCATGTGCAATTGTTGTAGGATGAGAACACAAGGAATGCCATTCCTTTACTTATTTCTTTGACAATTTTCATCCCTCCAACTATTATTTTGTTGCAAAAATTCCTCCAATTGAAATATGTTGAAAAATGTTAAGTACAATACTTAATATTCATATGCTTATACAAATTGGAATTTACCTACATTTAAATATATAATTAGAATTTATGAACTACAATTGTTGAAATTGTAAATACTGCTTCAAGATATTAGATGAGTAGAACTTTAAAAACCAGATAAACATCTTATTTTGGTGTATTAATTATTATGAAGAATTTAAGAAGACATCTTACAATGCAACGCCGAAGTAAAAGTCGACGTAAAAGCTGGATAAAACTTGTGGGAAATTGGATAGTCAGATTTTCATTGTGAAAAAGTTTTGAATTCGTCAATTTGTCTTCTAGGGATCAATCTAAATGATTAAAAGTTTTTTTATTAGTCTAGTAATTTAATTGTGTGTTAAAACTTTTTTGTTTACATAAATATTGATCATATTTCAGTATTCGATGTTGATGAAGAAAAATGCTTTAATGATCTACAGAAGAGAGACCGACAAATATGTTTCAGATTTGAAATTTGACTTTCCACAGCTCCGAAATTTTTTCTAGCTTATAAGCCTGTTGGATGGAAAACATTGTGATTTCACAACAATAAAAAGTAGTATAGGTACGGGGATACTTTTAGATTAATTTTAAAATGTACTTTAATATTTTTAAATCGTTAGATTGTAATTTTGCTAAAATTTCTTAAAAATTGTCTTTATAGAATTATTTTAAAAACACAGATGTAAGCAATTTTCTTATGAATATAAATGCATAATAATTAATTAATTAGTATTACTAAAATTTAGTTTCAATAGTAATATTTTAAGATTTTCAATAAATATTCATAATTTTATAAGTCACGATTATTTATATATTTGTTATTTACCTAATGTGTTTTTTTCCCCACTAATCTAATTATTATTTTTAGTTTAAAAAATAATTAATAAATTTATATTTTGTTCTTTGCTTTCTATACTTAAATGCTTTACTGAGGCTAATTTTACTACCTAACTATATTATAGTAAGCAAAACTATTTTTATTTTCGAATGTATTTAGTAGGGGGTGGACATAATTTTGAGTCATATCAAACCACCCCCTCCCTCTTCCAAGTAGTATTTTGAGCCACTTAGATCATTACATATATATACGGACCTATATGAATCAAATTTGCACGTTTATTCGAATCACTTGAGATATATGAGAAGGTAGTATATATTATAAATGTATGATACCCCTGGATTGTTTTCGGTGTTTTTTTTTCCACAGTCACGTCATTAACTTCTCTTCTTGATCGGTATAATTTTCTATTACGCCGAGGCTAGGACGTTTTATAGTAGCCTGGCCAGAGGTGCATAACCGTCTATATACGTGTAAAATATTACGAAGGGTGTAAGGTTAATGAATCCCTTTTTAACCCTTAAAACTGTTGTTAAATTTCCCGGAAATGCGCACTTTGATAATGGTTCCCTCGTGGCGGGCCAGGTACTTGTAAGATTGATGAAGCTAATATTCGTGCCGATATTTCAGCTGATTCGTATATATTATGTAGTTATGTTCAGTTCCATCAAATATGTAATATTATAATAATATATTTTATGTCACTTGTTTCTCAGTGATACTACGGTAGCACTTTCCGAGGCGATGTCGATTAAAAAATGTAAGAAAGAATATAAATCATTAAAACATATTTATCGATTTTCCTTTCAACGGATTCTCTAAATAATATTTTGAAAATTATTCGAAATAAACAAACTTTATTTACATTATATAGACATTATTAAACATTATACAATACAATCGTAGGAGGTATCTTAATACGGTTTTGGAAATAACTAGAAATATGTCGTGAACAAAAATATATAGGTACCTTTTTTACATAGGAATTTGGAAATTATTTAAAAATGTACCCTTTTAAGCGTTAAACCATTAATTACCCGTTAATTATCTATAAGTATGATATGTGAATAAACAATAAACACCTAATAACTAATTTATAATTTTCGTTTAACACGAAAAAATTACATATAGTTTTCAGTAATTATTGGTATACCCCTTGTCTTGTTAATATTGAATTTAATAGTAGAAGGTAGGCATTCTACGGTTACTTGGGGAACAGTTTTTATTCGAGTATAAATAAATACGAATAAATGGAATATTTTTTTCTTGCCTTTAAAATATGATTATGAATTATGATAGGTATTTTTCGTATTTCTGTTTCCAGAGGTATAATGATATTACACCATTTTTCGCATATTTACCATAAAACATTATTACACCACAACTTCTGATAGTATTAGGTATATTGTTAAAATATACATCTGGATTCGAATTACCATTTTATACGCGTGTGTATTATTCAGTTTGTGTATACGGAATTAAATTAGTAACAATAACTTCGAATATACTTTTTTAAATTTATAAATATTTTCAATTTATATATGGGATTGTACATGTAAGTTCATCCAACTCTCTTAAATATTTTTCTAAATAACTTATAGGTTAAGTATTAATACGGGATGTATAAAAAATAAGTACCTATGTATATTTATAAATAATACATATATTTTTCTTATAAAAAAAATGAAAGGTAAACATCTCAGTAAATGTTTGATTAAAAAAGCTTTCTATTTTAATGGAATGTAGGAAAAAGTAATTGGTTTGCTTTTAAGGGATCATTTTATTAGCGATTATATTTTATATTTTAGGTTATAATTATTTATGTGGTTTATATAATATAATTCGTTTAATGTCTTAGACAATGCTAATGAAATTTAATGTTTAAACTCATAAATTCGAAACTCGTAGACATATTTACAACTGCGATTATATCTCAATTTTCATTATTATTAAGAAATATATATATTTATATATTTCGTTTATAATCACATTTTAATATTGTAAATGTTAATTTCGAAAGCAATTTATTTTTTTTCAAATATTATTTTGTCAAAGACATTATTTTATTAAAAATAAGTACTTATAATAAGTATTATTATAATTTATATAGAAATATACCTATATTAGTTTTACCTTTTACGTTCAATAAATTATTAACTACATTGTTAATTCTCGTACATTAAATTTATACATAATTGAAGTAATAAGTTCATTAAAATCACAAGAGTTAAATTATCATTTAAATGTATATAGGTATACTTAAAATAAATTTAAAACTTGATGACACAACGAATATTAAGCAATTTATTATTATTTAAATCTGTGAATATGAGATAGAGGGACATGTACGCATCCTGCTTCGCAAAAACTCACTACAACGTTTTACATTTAAATGTGATGATAAAATATAATATCATCTCGTGAACTAAACGATTATGATTGGAGCTCAGTTTACTATAAAGTTTTTGTCATTTCTCAAATTTTAAGATTTTGTATAATATGAAACACTTAGACACTATAACCTCGTACCGAATTTCAGGTTTGAATTTCCGAAACCACGATATTATTAGATACTTACGGATAACGCCGACTGCCTGTATTGACATTAATAATACAACTTCTAAAATATTTCATTAAGATGATGTCAGCGCGACCATTTTTAAATGGTTTTGTGTAAGGATTTTTTTTTTAGGAAGTTTTATGAAAATGAAAATTCATTAACTTAGATATATTTTTTAAGTAATTTAAAAATAGTTCCATATTCTTATTACTTTTTATTGTTGAGTGTAATCACATCATTCGTTCAAAAATAAGTTTACGAAAAACAAATAAAATTACATTTTAAAATGGCTTTTGGAGTTAAAACACCTATTATAAAATATTTAATAGATAACATTTCTGGTAGAATTTCATAAGATTTTATCATTATTTTACTCTATTACGAATATATAAAAATCCTTTTTTTTTTTAGTTTTTGAAACCGCTTTGCACGGAAAAAATAATATAGTTAATGGTACTATAAAAACAACTGAATTACCTAAGTATTATTTATACCAACTATAGGGATAACTATAATATTAGTTAGATTTACTAAATAAATTATATTAACATTTTTATAGTAACACAAACTAAAACTTCTAGTTAATTATTACTATAATTTTGTAATAAATTATGCTTAATAAAAACTAAACTGTAAAAATGCAAAAAAAAAAAAAGAGCGCTTCGATCTCGAAACCGTGTACACGATAGCGTCTAGTTCCAGCGATCCTAACTATTACCCCGGCTTGAAATTCATTAGAAACTCCAGTCATATAAGAACGGTAAAGAAAACCGACTGCCGAAAATAATTACTAGAAAATATTATAGTATTAATAATATTATAGTAAATATTACTTGACAAAGTAACTATTTTTATAAAGTACTTATTATTATATCATTTTAGTAATTTCACCTATAAAATAGTAATTTTAACTATGTAATAATATAATATATAAAATATATTTTATTTAACTATAATATATATATTTTGGGAAATCTCTATGAGATCTCCAAAAATGTTGTTTTCTATTCATTTTAATAAATAATGTATTTGCATTCTAAAATCACTTTAAGATGATTTGATTAATAGATAAAACATTATCTTTTACATATTTGATAATTATCGTATTATGTTTATAAGTGTAGGCAAGATGACAATAAGGTCATATTTTATTTTTAATCAAAAATCGAAGATAATGGTATTAGTTTTTCATATTGTCTTAATTTTTATTGTGATCTTGGGCTATAATTGTTTCAAATTTTTTGTAGGTTACTTATTGTCCCTTAACGGTCCAAATTGTTTCCTTGGGACAAAAAAACAATTAGTATCTAACTATAGGATAATCTATTAAATTTTTTTTGGAATAATGTCATTCTATAAAATTATACGATTATGTTATTTTCGTGGCATCTAGATGAATGATGTATTCTAATCTCATTTTATCAACAACCAAAATAAACCTCGTTCAAATCTTTTGCGTAAATACAAATTTTATTCTTCGATTTTTATATAGTTTTTTTTATAAATTACGATTCAGTGTTAGATATACTATTAATTTAAGGTACCTATACTTTTATATTATTTTGAAGAAACGTTTTTATAGTTATTTTTTGTATACTATTATTCGATTATAATGAAAGTTACAATAATTATTAAAAAAAAAAAACGATACGTGTACGTTTCACGTCCTTTGGTAATTCAATTTTAGGTTTTACAAATAAGGTTTATGATATAAAATAGTTTCGTGGTTCTCATATACTTTGCATACTTAAACATTTCAGTGGAATTTTTGGAGTTGTTAATTTGTTTAGAAAAGTATATATTGGTGTATATGTACACACTATACAGTACACCATTTTAAATTCTACTGAAATTACAAGCCGAGAGTTAATATATTTTGATCCTTTTGAAGAATTTTAAGTTCCGTATGTTGTAGTTATAGAGTTTAAATTGAGTATTAATAGCGATTTTGTGCACGCACACTCAATGTGTAAATATTTGACTTTAAATTTGTTATTGTTTTCTTTATGCCTTTTGGAAAAAAAAAAGTTCTAGAAAGTGGATAATAAAATTGTATTTTATTCGTAGAGTATAATTCTGGTATATTATAGTACTATTAGCATTATTATTATTAATATTATTTAGTATAAATATATTTATTACTTTTAAAATATATACAATGTACTTACATAAATATATAAATATCAATCGGAATTTCTCGGTTGTCATTATTTATTAATTTTTTACGAAGAAAAAAAACAATTAAAAATGTTTTAATATACAGTCGGCACAAAGTACACGAATTATTTCACAAAACGATTAAATTAATTTTAATCGGGTGATTTTAATTGTTTAACACTGACGATAAGTAGGTGTAGGAAATAATTTACCTTCGTCATTCTCATTACAACTTCATCAGTTCTAATAATCGACGAGTACATTTCTTTATTATCAAATGTAGCGTATTCTTTTTCTGACATTTTGTAAAAAGATACAACTATTTTTAAATCCCAATAATTTGAATACATATATTTATTTTTATAATTACAATTTAAATAATAATTACGAGGCTACGGTATAGATATTGATCTCGTCTACATTATATATTTGGTAATAGGTAAATTTACTCTAATATTAGAATTGATAAAGTCGTAATGAGAACACCGAACATAAATTTCCTATGGGTACTGTCATTTGTGTTATGCAGAAATAGAAAACGCGGGTGTAGCATCATCTTAAGTAATTGGAACCATTTGTGTGCGTAAGTTTGAATATTTCTTAAATTTTTTATAATTTTTGCTGAACGTTCCATTTTGTAATATACTGTTTGTTTACCGTATTTGTATACGTGACACATAGTAAGTATTTGAATGCCTAATTTTGTATTTTTCGAAGTCGTATAAATAATAAAATATTTTGAGTTTTCTTCGTGTAACGTTCGCAAATCGCACAAAGGCATTGTCGAAAGGACGTTCCTTTCTGTTTCTTTACATCCAATCCAAATCATTTACCCTTAATGAAGTTTACCATTTCAATTTTTTTGCACAAAAGATTCCCCTTTGATCTGGTCACGTATGACTTGGTAGCACGTTTTGCCAACAAATCAATACAGCTATTTATTAGCCGATTGGTATTCAAATATTCGATCAAATGTCTATCGCATATATGCATTTATTTAAATACGAATTGTATCATTATTACCAATGAAAAAAATTAAATAAATAAAGGCCATTAGATAAAATATTCTGTGTAGTATATTACATACGTAATATTTTAAAATGTAACAATGTGTTCGAAAATATATTGTAATTAAAGGTACCCGTGAGTTGGTTTAATATCGAGAATAAAGAACGTCTGGTCTATAATCTTTTAAGTCCTTCTTCATTCAGTTTTGAAAAATATCTTCAATATCCGTAACATTAAATCACCTAGTCGGTACTCGCTACATAATATCCTATGTAAGTTGTGATGGCAAATATTTTCAAAGCGTAAGCATGAAAAACTGTGTACGTTTTGGTACTTATTTATTTTTATTAAAAAACGCAACGATTGAAAAAAAAACCTCAAACTTTTAATAACTTCTATACTATATGCACGTATACATGTATCGTCCTTGATTCTTACCGATTGCAATTAATTCCCTCGACTGCGAAGTTTATTTATTCAGTCTTCTTGTTCGGGAATGAATAAAATGTGGCAGAAAACTTTATTCGAGTATACGGCGCTGTATATTCATTTTGACAGAATAAATATTTAGTCTAAATACTAGTGTCATATTTAATTTAATATTAATTCGACTCATTCCAACAGGACTTCGGACATCAGTTATTTATTCATCCTAATTATAGTTGTTTATATTCGTACTGCAGTTTTTACAAGATACAGCATAGTGATATATATTTCATTTATATTAATGGCTTTAATTTCAATTTTGTTTTAAGTTAATTAAAATAGATCTATTTTATAATGATATTCAGTATTAAGGGGCTTGACATTTTTAAGGGGTTCTATATATGCAACTTTTAAGAAATAATATTAAAAATAAAAATATAACAATTTAGAAATATTTAGTTACATTTCAAAATTAATCTAAAAATAGCCACGTACCCGTATCACTTTTTATTGTTGTGTAATCACGAAACTTCCGCCAATAAATGTGATATAATTTTTGAACTTTAGAAAGTCGGATTTACAATCTGTAAACAGATTTTAATGTTTCAGCCTGTCTTCTTAGGATTAGGCATTTTTCTTTATTATTACAGATTAAAATATAATCAACGTTTAAAAATTGTGATTTTTATTGATAACACGGCTCAAAAAATAAATGCCTCTATCGATCCCTAGAAGACAAACTGAGGAATTCAAAACAGTTTTCAGAGTTGAAATCCGACTTTTCAAAGTTTCACATTTTTGTGACGCTTTCCGGTCAATTTTTCGTTAGTGTTGCGGGCCCTTAAGATTACTTTGAAAATTTTTTAATTAAAAATATATTCCACACTTATTACAATATTGTTTTTTTTTTTTTTTAATTAAGCCTAGTATTTTTCGTGAATATGTTATTGAGAAACAGTAAGATGCTAATAAGGTTATTGGGGAAATTATATAAAGTTGGATATAACCTATGATATAAAGTTGGATATAACCTATGGTAATTTTTTGTGAAAATAAGGTGAACCATTAGTTTTTAATCAAAATCGGAGAGGCTAGTGTTGTATAATTTTTAAAATTTTAGATTTTGAGTAAATTTAGGAATGTGTCGGTTTTATATTGTGTGTTTTTACGACTAGATACACATCATCGTTTAGAAGGTGTTGAACATAGCTGAATTTGGAGGTTTATGATAACAAATTCGTTCCAGTTGGTACTTTAACGTTTAAAGAAATTATTTTTCGGGGTTTTTTTTTAAATAATATAGCAAATAGTTTACTTAAAATCATTTTTGAATCCAATGATTTATTTTTACTTTAAAATTTAAAATAATAATGATGCACTATCCTGTTCAAAGGCTGAAGGACCAACTTTCACCATGTAGACTGTCATTTGAAATTTTTTGACAATGAACTTATTAATAAAATATTTTTATATTATTTTTCATTATTGTTAATAATTCAGTAGGTAACCTAAATTTCTGAAAAATTTTAACTGGTAATCTATCTTATAATTGAGCTTATTCTGTCTCATTAGGGATATTAGGATTACCAAGAAAAATGTACCAAATACAGTTTAATATACAATTTTTTTGATTATTGAGATATTTAGACAATATACCTAATGTAATTTCCTAAAATTTCTAAAGACAATCGGGTAATTTTTTATAATTTCTTGATCTCATATTGTTATTACATCGTCCTAGTTTTGTTTTATCATATTGTCTCCTTACCTTAATGTTAATTTTCCCAGAAAACTAATTCTAATAAAAATACAATTTTTAGGGTTAATAATGTTGTTCGGTAATTGTAAACAAAACAATGAAATAATAGAAATATATCCAAAGGCAGATCCTATTGGCGATATATTAATATGAGAATTTAATTTCTCAACAGTATCTGCATCAGACACGCTTTATCTCTATAGTAATGTTATACGAGTGAATACACTATTCAAATTTCTATTCATTTTTAATTTTAATGGTCGTGAGATTATTTTTAAACCTTTTAAAATGATTTCTTAATACATAATTCTGCACCTCTGTGCTCTTCGTAATTTATATATTCAATGACAATTCTTTGCCTTATGACGAGAGTTTTCAAGGTACATGTTTAAAATCACGGTAAACGTAGCGTTGAGTTACTGCAGGATTGCGTGTAATCAGCAAAATTAAAGTATTGTCTTATACACATCATTTAATTAAAGTAACATATAGCTGGTAGTTTTCCCAAATTTTGTTCATTCCCATATAGCATATATTCAGTCTTCTTCTTCTCCTTCGCCTTCTCTCCCAACTATTTGGGGTCGGACACCCTGGTCCTACACTTCCACTTAACTCTATCTCCCGCATCTTCTTCACTTACTCCCACCTTCCTCATATCACGCGCCATTACATACCCCATCTCTTTTTTGGTCTTCCCCTCCCCCTTTTCCCAACAACATGCATGTCCCTTACTAATCTTACTGCCTCAGTCTCATCCCTCCTTAATACATGCCCGAGCCATCTTAATCTATTCTCTCTCATTTTGTCTACTATCGAAGCTACCCCTATACTACCTCTGATATACTCATTCC
>JAIPRL010002688.1:0-55845 GCA_025469235.1 Pemphigus obesinymphae | reverse complement strand
AGACCTGGGCAAAAATTGTGATTTTCAATGATGAATAACACGACTAAAAAATAAAATAAAAATAACAGCCTCGATCGATCCCTAGAAAAAAAAATGATATGAGTTATGTATACTACACCGAAGCTATACGCTCAGAATCGTTTTATTGAATGCAATGATTTATCATTGCTTTCAAATTCAATACATCCACCAAAATACTCTGCCCAGTAGCGAAGTGCATCTACCAATACTGACACCCAACGAGCGAAGTGCTTCCACAACCTACTGACCGGCTTTTTAAATACTAAATACTATAAATTTTGAAAAATTAATAAATATAAAAAAGGCTTTATAGGGCAATAATAAAAATGTTTTTATATATCATTTGTTTTTTGTTTCATATTTCGTTTTTTTCATATTTTTTTATTCAGATGTTTATAAAATGTAAGTTGAGGAAATTGAGAAATGTTAATTCGGTTTTTTAATAAAAATTTGTTGCATTAATATAATTTTAAAGATTTAGCAGTTTGTATTTTATATTGTATCCATGAGATCAACTAGTTACTTGCACACCGAGGTAGTTGAAAATTCAGCAATTTAATAAAATAAACAATTTCAATGATTTAAATTTGTACCAATTACCGTTTTAAATTATATAATACTAATCACTATATAATACGGTATATAATAATATATTGTGTTATTAATAATAATACCTTAATGTCTTTTAAATAAAAAAAATAATAACTAGTTAACAGCGGTACGTTTATTACTTTAAATAATTTTAAGGTCATTTGATAATTTTTCTCTAAAAAAATCGAGAAATCGTTTTAAAACGAATGAATATTTGCCGCCCTTGAAAAAGCGACACTGTATAAGCACGTGTTTATTTTGTTTATTGGGAAATATGCCACTGTGTATTTTTGATTTTTAAATAAATAATAAAACTAGCTTATAAATAAAATAAAATTAGGTACCTAAAGTACCTAAAGTATCTTTCGTTGACTTTTTTACTATAGGTAGTTATTAGTTTTGTACGGGTTGGATTGGGCTGATCCGACTAGAAATTAATCCAACCCGATATTAGGTTTTAATATTCATCGGATTAGTTAGGTTTTGTTTGCGTCAGATCATGTTCCATTTTAATAAATATCGCGTTGAGTCGCGATAATATTAGTGTTAATATATTCTTTAAATTTCAACATTTTTATGCCAAATTTGTTCTTATATTTTTGAACGGGAATTAAATTATTGATTTTTGGGACTTAAGTATTAGACTGTTGAGTACGATTTCTTGAACCGGGTTGAATATTGATAACATGATTTTCTATTGGATCGGTTAGGATCAATTTTTGTATTTGGTCGAATAGTGAACAGTTTAGGACGTTCGTGTTATGTCAATTTTTTCGGACCTTACTGAAAATAATTTTTGGCATGTGAACGTTTTTTAAAATGATGATTGAAAAATTTTAGCACTTAACCAAAATACGTTCGCCACCTCTGGTATATTATACAATATATCTATTGACTACCAGCACCGGATAGGTTATTAGCTACCGGCCAAAAAATATTTTCGATGTTTTTAAAAAATATTTTAACGAACTGTAGTGTACCGGCTATGAAAAATCTTCCTAATTTCATTTTAGGCTCTTATATTTTTTGCCACACATTACTTAAACGGCTCAAATATCGCACGGCTCACTGAGATTTTCTCAGTAGCTCGCCTAACTAATCCGTCCCTGATAGACTATATAGGGTAGTATATAATATACACGATAATACGATATCAATTATTAAGATCGTTAATAATTATTATATAGCTACCGTCAGTGCCGGATCTAGAGAATTTGTCGCCCGGGGCAAAAAATAATTGTAGCGCCTTTTTTAAAATTTTAATAAGCAAAAAAAAAAAAAGGTCATTTGTCAATTCCTATTAAAAATTAAATGATCAATGGGATCAAAAACGGAACGAAAATGTAAAATATTGTTACATTTTGCTCCCCATCATAATGGCGCCCGGGGCAAGGGCCCCGGTTCGCCGTCCCTAGATCCGGCACTGGCTACCGTTGTGTATAGTATATACTTGAGATTTTGTCGGTGGCACTAGGTTAGATTGTCGATTTGTAATCGAATCCAGTATACCAGAATATCTATAATAATAAGATACAGGGTAAATCATATAAAATATATAATATTAGCATTATAATAAAATTTGACAAAACGTTGAATATAGATACAATATTAATGATCACAGAAATTTTTAACAGCCACTGTGCAGGCTAGTGATAAACTTTTGTTTTCACACAAGACTATTGTCGCCTAGATTCGCGATAACATTTGTACCAAACAATTTTCATCTATTTGTGAATAACTCTATAGTCTATCGTTTACCGATATAGGTACCTACATTGACATACTTAGTAATATGAGTTTTTCGGAATGTCAATTAAAATATTAGACAATTTTTCTCTAAAATAACATACAAAACTATCAAATTGGTGTGAATTGGAGTAATAAATATACTTAGTTGTTTTCAGATAATTTAACGTGATAAATCTATTGTGAAATATAACAATAACAATAATAATAATGATACTAATAATAATAGTTACTAGCAAGCTTACTATTTTTTTTAATTCGTTAAGAGGAGATTTTAAAATTCAAATACATATATTTACATTTATAGAAAACAATATTTTAGAGACGATTTTATACAGATTTTGCAAAATATTAATTAACAAAGAAGTTACGGCGATTTAAAGGGCCTCATCACTTGCGATTTTTAATGTGTTCTGTATAGGCAGATTTTAAGAAATATTAGGAAAAATAAAAATCTAACAATTTAGAAACAATTTAAAATTAATTTAAAAAATCCCTTACCCGTATTATTTTTTTTGTTGTGTAATCACGAAATTTCTACCTAAGAGATAAGTATGATAAAATTGTGGATTTTAGGAAAGTTGGATTTAAAATCTGTAAACAGATTTTAATGTGTTGGCCTATCTTCTAGGGATCTATTTAGGCATTTTTCTTAATTACAGTTTTGAATGATAAATAAAACAGCTAAAAAAAAAAACAATCGATCATTAGAAGACAAACCTAAGAATTCAAAACAGTTTTCAGAACTGAAATCCGATTCTTCAAAGTCCCACAGTTTTATCACACTTTTAAGTCGATTTTATGTTGGTGTTGTGGTCCTTTAAAACAAAAAAAAAAATTTTTTTGTACATTCAGTGTTGTGTTACAAAATAAGAGAATGATAACAAACTTATAAAATTGAATACGAAATATTGTCTTTTAAATATTTTCTAACTAGCAAGAAAAAATTGGAAAATTCCTGTCAGCTGCTAAGATACCTATATTTATGTATTCACACTAATATTAATATCAAATAGATATTACCTACCTTAATATATTTTATATTATTGGGTAGACACAAAATCCAGCCTGGACCAACATGGAAAATTATAATTTAAAGACTGTAAAACCACACATTTTAGTATTTAATTTTTATATAAAAAAACAACAAAATATGTTGAACCTTTAATAAATTGTCTTGAATTTTTACACCTACCCACCCATTGAAATAACTTATTTTTAATAAATTTATCGTACGTCGTACCAATAATGATTTTTGGCCGTGGGTGGTATATAGATTTACTATGCTGCGAGTGTGTAAGATAAAGATTACATTTATTAAAATTAAAACTTATAGAAAGAAATTGTATTCAGAAGTATTTAAATAAAAGTATTTGTAATTCTAATAAAAATACCAATGGAATAGTATTTCAAATACTTTGAAAATACTTTAATTAAAATGTATTTAAAAAGTATTCTAAATACTATAAAAGTATTTAAATATATTTACTCAAATACTTTACAAGATTGCTTACTATCTACCTTGGTTACTATATCCACCCTATTTTAAAGTGGGACCTAGGTCCCACTTAAATACAGCATATGAACGCCACTACCAGAAAAATGAATAAATGTTTCTTACTGGGGTCATTTAAATTAATTTATATAGTCATATAAAAAGAAATTTCAATTAAATTTACTAAAGAAAGAAGTGGAAATAGGTACCTAAAACAAAATTGTATTATATGGCTACATTTTGGATTAAAATTTAATTTTGTAATTTTAAAATATAAATTTAATTGAAAATATTGGGCAGAATGGTTGTGGCCCCCACAGGTTTTTTAATTTGGGTAGGGACATTAAAATTTATTTGAAATTATTTAGGTATAAGTACTCATACCAGAAAAATAAATAAATGTTTCTCAAGTGTTGTCATTTAAGATTAGTGTGAGAATGAATTTATAAGGCTGTAGAGAAAGAAATTTCAATTAAATTCACTAAAGAAAGAAGTGAAAATAGGTACCTAATACAAAATTATATTTATATCTGGAAATAAGTCCCGTGACTTTTGAAAACATGTAAATATTATTACTCAATAATGTACAGTTTACTAATATTGCATCTCTAATGTTGCTAAAAATTATAAATAATAAAATTGCATATACTAAATACAAGGAACTGAAATCCTCATTTGTATTTTACAAAATTTGAATTATTCTTCAAACAAACTTTAACTTAATTCAGATGCTTTTGTATAAAGTTAACTTGAAATTAACATGTTAATATTTTTTTTTTTAAAAAAAATTAACGTATTAAGTTAAAAGTTAACTTAAAAAAAAGTAACGAATTAAGTACAACTTAATTAAAATTAACTTAATTTTTTAACTTAATTTCAACATTAAACTCGTGCTCAGCCTTGTTAATAATAATAATAATAATAATAATAAAAGTGAATAATCGTCATTAGGTATACAAATTATAACAACTATAAATATTTTGAAATATTTTTGATTACATATATGTATAGAACATTGTATATTATAAAAAGTTATCTTTTACTATACAAAATACTACATCATTTAATATTCATTATTATTCAGCAATAATATAAATACTTTGTTTCGGGCGTTCATTTATAATACCGTTAATTATTTATAAAAGTAATTAAAATACAGTTCATTAAATTTTCATTTTTATATACTCTTAGTGAGCAAACCTACATTCAGTTTATACCATAAATGTATTACATTATCACGCAAAACATACATATTCTACAAAGTGATTATTTTATTGTGCTTACCTAATTTTCCCTGTGAATATTCATCTTTTAATTTTTTTTTTTTTGATTTTTATGAACTTGAAATACTTATTTTGATACATTTGTTTTTTATAAAAGTTAAAATTTCATTTTATTTTTTGTTATTTATTAGGTTTTATACTTTTCTTAAATGGCAACTTATATTTTGGCTTGATACTTTGACGCAGAATTTTTTTTTTCAAATATGTTGGTGTATTAATATTGAGTATTGAAGCAACAGTTATTATTTATAACTTATAAGCATTTAAAATTTAGATAGATGTGTAGAGGGATGAAGAATAATTTTTTATAGCAATACTTCTTTTTTTTAAACTTTTAAGTAGGTACTCATAATAAATTATTTGTTCAATATTCGATATTGATACATCAACATTATTAGTATAATATTCTGTTAGAATAATAAGTCAAAAATAAGGCTGTAATTTAAGAAAAGTATATAGAACCTAAAAAAATAATAAGCATAAAAAATAGTAAAATTTTTATGTAAATATAGTGACATAAATATCTTATGTTTATGAAAAATTTAACAAAAAAAAGATAAATATTTACAGAGAAAATTAAATGAGCATGATAAAAGAATCACGATGTAAGAAATACAATTTTAAATACAATCTGTATATTTTGGACATATGCGTGATATGTTTAAAACTTAATACAAAATAGGTACAAATTTTCGAAAATATAATTTGCAAAGTATTGACTATTTTTTTCAGAAATAAGAAATGTTTGCACTTTGCATCAGTTGTATCTACCTACAAATATGAGAAAAAAATAAATATAAAATCATTTTTTACTAGGATTTGTATATTATACGACCTTTAAGTTAATTTCCAATAGTAAATTTATTAATAGGAAACCAACCTATTGTTTACTACAAAAAGTATGTTGAGTCTAGACTCTCTCTATTCTATATTTTTATAACCACCCTTATTTATTATATAAAAAAAAAAAAAAATATATATATATATATATATCACGTATTTTAATATAAAATAATGAATTTGATATTACCTATATTTCTGAGGTAAAAATACACGTTTATTGGTTTGTATGTACAAAATAAAACACTTATTTGAATTTTACAAATTAAATTAAAATTATCCGATTGTTTTAAAAAATAGTTTATTTTAGATGTATATGTATATTGTATACATACCACAAATAAGACCTTGGTGTAAATAATGCTTTGTATCCTCACTCAAAACATAATAGCTTTAAAATGATCACACCTTAATATTTAAAGTTCCTATTTTCTGTTTGATTATTAATATAGTATTTTTGTATTTATAAATGAACTCTCAAACGTATTCGTTTCATACACCAACTTTTAATATTATTTTTTATTGCAATAAAAAAAATGGAATATGTTTATTAAATGTTAAACTAGAGTTCTGATGATAAGTATTATATTATTAATACGAGTGTATATAAAACGTACTGTACATTCTTGTATAATGTATAATGTATATGATTAACTATTTACTAGCTGATAATATAATTAATGTCATCATGTTTAAATGAAACTAGGTCCTGGATTATTTTATTCATGTAGGTATGTATATAGATACTAATTTAGTCCTGGAGTTTTTGAACTATATGATACCAATCGAGGGTCTAAATTTATATGAACTCAGTCTTAAAAAAAAATGCATATTTTCCATCTTATATTTATAGATTTTGAATTGGAAGTTCCAGTACGATAGATTTTTTTTAATTAATTTTATATTTTTAATAATAGTTTATATTGATCAATGTATATGCATATTTGATATCAATGCACTTTATTATTATTATTGTATTATGTAAAAATTACCTTTTTATGCATTAATAAATAAATAATAGGTAATAATAATAAATATAATTATTCGTATAATAATCATTATAGCAAATATCGAGTTACAAAGGTTAGACCATCGCATATTTCAACTAGGTAAAATATAATTTCGAAAATTTATGAATTTTAATTTCTTAGACACAAAAACTAAGATTTGTTTTATAAGCGTTTAAAGTTGGCATTATATACGGTGAAATTTGAATTATATAACAAATATATTTAATTTTAATATTTTACCAACTATCACTTTTCTTGTATCATATTACGATCCATATAACTACTAAATTGAACAATGTACATTTCACAAGATCATTGGATATCAGTATAATGAATAAATTTGTATACGAGTAATATTATTGATAGATTATAGATATTATCACTATTCATTAATATTGTAAATTCTCATTTCTCTTAGATATTTTCTGATTTCTAAATGCAAATTGGATAAATTTATGTAGGTACTCGTATATTATTTCATATATTTTTATGCTTGGGATTCAGTTGTAAATTTTAATTCGATTTCCTTGGTGTATATACCCACAGGTAAAAACTTGCATAGCAGCTGCAGAGGATTATATAATATATTATAGTTTGTATTTATTTTTCACTTTTTAGTGTACCACTATATTATATTCCGTATAATTTTATCTTAGTACACAATAAATTGTACTGTAAAAGACTTTCATGACATTTATCTATAGATTGAAAATTATATGTTAGTACGTATAATATTATATTTTGTTTAATTTGTAGTTATAATAATTCTGAAGAGATTTGAAGAGGGTTTTTAATGGAAAAGCCATTCTAGTTTGTAGTTTAAAAGACGTCGTTTTTTAATTTTCCCAGTAGATAGAGTTTCCTTAAGCAAAAAGAAAAATTAACTAGCTATTATACGGTGTATGCACTATACAGTATTTTATATATGTAAAGGGAATACAATTTTTTTTAAATTGATTATTTAAAGGGCAAAGGTAATTAAAAATTATACTGCGAACTTCGCTCCGAATTGTTTTATTGATTGCAATTATTATTATTATTTTTGCTTTCAAATTATTGAATATATCCCACCAATAGTATCCTATCTGGTATGCAAAGTGCATCCATCACTACTAACACCAGACAAGCGAAGTACTTCCTCACCTTACTGACCGGATTTTTTTCAAAGATTTTTTTATAATAAATTACAAGTGACTACTTAAGTATGTGATACTATTTAAAAAAAAATAATAATAAATTAATTGCATCTATATACACGTATAATATATAATATTATCAGATAATATATTATATAGTATATCTAAATAGGTACTATATACCTTAGAATTTTGAAAAATTCAATTTTTTTGTTTTCTTCCGAGTTTTAATTTCATAAAAAATATAAGTTGTTCATATACTATTCTAATTATAATTAAAAAATCAGATAGGAATATAGGATAATTTTACATTTTAAGAAAACGCCATACCATCCATTTTTAAGGGGTTCTCTATAGGCAATTTTCAAGAATTTTTTTGAAAAATGAAAATTTATCAATTTAAAAATATTTGAAAAGTAATTTAAATATAGACCTGTGTTGGTGCCTTATTTTTTTTATTGTTGTGTAATAACGATATTTGTTTAAAAAAACGTGTTTACACAAATACAAAACACCAGAGCTACAATCAAAATAAAAACACAAAATTTGTCATGGCATAGAAAAGAACCTAATCTATGATGTTGAGTTTTTATTTATTTTTCATAACGTGTTTCAATTTTGAAGTATAAAAGTCTAAAATATGATGATGAAAATGCATTATTCATTTATACTTGTTATTATATATTAGTATTATTATTTCTTTAGTACTCGTACCTCTCACACAGCATTAAAATATTTTAAAAATATTTGCTGATCATTATTAAAAAGTTTTGAAAATATTTTAAAATATTGTAGAAATATTTTTTAGTCATAAATTTCACAATTCCAAAATATTTTCAAAACATCTTCTTTTAATTCAATCATAAAAATCAAAAATCAAATCCAACAGCTGAGGAGACCCGGTAAGAGAGGAGACCTGGTTTTTCTATATTATTTTTCAAGTTGATACTTGTCATAATTTCTTCAAAAATGTTAAAATCTAAAATTTTCAAAAAATTTTTATATAAAATATTTGAAAAATCTATATAACAGTGAACATATTGTGAAAATTTAAATTCTTTAAACCCTTTCGCACCTCTCCATAAATTCGAATATATTTCATACTAAAATAATAAGTGATGTCAACAAAAAAATAATGGCTATAAAAACAATTTCACTAATGAGATTTTCCAAATATAGCTAGAGACTTAGAGTGACGTATGTTTAATTTTTTTTATTAAAATTTCGGGTCTTAAAACCCAAACCTAACTCTTTTAAGATTTAAGAACCTCGAAGAAATTGATTTAGGAATTATTATTTTCGGAATAACGAAAGTTAATGAACATCGATTTTAACGGAATCGCGATTCACACGTGTTTTTACCATTTTTTAGTCGTTTTTCCTTACGTGCAGTAAAAATCTATTGAGAAAATTGAAAAATGACCTCTCTAAAGTATTAACTAGATGTAATTAGCTATATTATGGGTAATTATATAATGATTTGAATAAGTATTCTTGTTGAAAATATGTTTCCGGGGGGAGGGGGGGAGAACATTATTGTAAAACCACTAGCTTACTTGCTCCTCAGAATTTAAAATATTCTGTATATGTAGTAGCCGTAGGTACCTTATTGGCACCTACATAATATCGTATGCTCTCACACCAGAGAAATAGACAATGAGCAAATTAGCAATCGGCAATAAGCGATTATATTTCCAGTTGATTATTTACGTATAATTTAATGAACATTGTCACACTGAAGCAATATCATATTGCCTGTTGCAAACTTGTAGCAACATGCATTGCCCGCGATACGACCTGCATGTTGCCAGTCGATATTTATTTCCAATGTTTTTTTATTTCATTGCAAATACCACTAAAACAAGAGAAGATCATCATAATCCTTAGACGATGACATGGCTGTAACTGTCAACTTTGTTGCTTCTGTCCGACAGTTGACGGTTGCTGTTGCTCTGGTGTGAAAGCTGCCTAAGTATTGTTATTGGGTATTGCATATTAGTATTATTACAGTTATCGTGTTATTACTTATTGCCTAATATTTTGTATATTATTATATATCTGGTTAAATTATAGTTCATACTTCATAGTATACCTAATGCGATAGTTTATGTCATTTTTAATAAAAAAAATATATATTGATATTTTTTAAGAATAGATTATTCAAATCTTTACCATTTGTTCTAAAGAATATTAATTATTTTTTTTAAATAATACACATTTCACAAACAAAATGTAACTTATAAACCACTATAATATCTTCTATTCTATATAATGGGGCTTAGGAATATATAGGTAATAAAAATTGAATATATTTTGCGTAAATTATTCGGAACCTCTTAGGATTTTTGAAAACATTTTTGCAACAGGTTTTTATATTGTCGGGTAAATTCAGAACATTTTAATTTCGCTTCCCTAAATAAAATTGACGTAGCTTCTTTATATATATATATATATATATAAAAAAAAATTGACTTACCCAAGATAATACAAAAATCTTTGTCGATTTTATCGGTAACGAATTGAATAGCTATTAAACTAGTATACGCTATCAAAAGTGTTGCTACGTGGCACATTAGAGATTTCCCGTGCAGATTCTGCAAGTCCCTGATGAGCGCGTACACGAGGAACGTCGAAAATAAAAACGGTAGTGACAGCAACATTCCAATTTTATGCATTATATTTATCCCAGCATCTGTGTTTGGTTCGTCATACGGTGAGGTACACACGAGGGGTACAGTTTGATAATTAAATTCACTAAATTGTTCCAAGCAAAATTGATCAGGTTTAGCAATAGCACGTCCAGATTCATTTAGTAACCATCCTGATTCGGATACTAGGAAATTGTCAGACGGCTCCATTCGGTATTTATTCGATGAAACACACGTTAGTTTTCCATAAATTAGTTTAAATTTGTCTGCACCGTATGCCTCAATCGTCCCTGATCCATTTGCAAATATCGGTACCTGTAAAATATACAGAATACCATTCTTAAAATATAGATTTAGAAATTGTGTATAAAAAATACATTTATTTAAGTTTAAAATATTAAAAAAAGAACTGCAGAATAAAAATAAATATTCATTTAAAATTAAATTTTAAAGTGATATATGAGGTACACTAATGGTTTTCAATGGTGAAAATATATTCATTATTCATGCATAACAAATGAAAAGGCGTTTTTTTTATGAATTTTAATTATAAAATAAATAAATAGGTTTAATTATTTAAAAATGTTAAAACATTGTTATAAAACAATGTTTATAAAAACACAATGTTATAAACATTCGGTAGGTAGTGAGTTAAATATTTAGAAAATTTTATAACCCCGATTATTAGGTCGTTTCTGAAATATTATTATCTAAAATTTTATAATAGATGTTATACCTATATAACAATAACTCTAAAATGTTTTTTTTCGTTTGTTTTGCATGCCTAATTTTTATTTTTGTAATCATATAACAATAAAAAGTGGTACTGATACGGGACAACTTTTAAGTACTTTTAAAATAGATCATTTTTCATATTTTGTAAGATTTACATTTTACTTATGAGGTTGTCGTATCTATACATTTCAAATGAAAAACTTGCATTACCTTTTTTTCATTTTTATCAACTTACAAACATACTGGACATTTTCTAGTACCTTCATCAATTATTCAAAATATTCATCTTTCTACATAAATCTCAAATTGATTAAAATGAAAAATGCGTAAATATGTGATTATATGACAATAAAAGTTGTAATGACATGAGACTATTTTTTAATTATTTTAAAAATATAATTAAATATGTTTAAATTGTTGGATTTTCATTTTTCTAAACATATCTTTAAAATTGCTTTTACAGAACCCCTTAGAACTATGCGTACAAAGTATTACATACTATAATTCATATATTTTATCCATCGTAGCAATTGTTTGAATAGTCCTATAAAGATTTTGAAAACTGATTTAAATTTGTTAACTACTCTATATTTAATCTACATTTTTACTTTTTAATATTTTTCTTATTTATTCCTTAAAATTGTTTTATGAAATGGTAAATTATTAGGTAAATATTTGTTGATCAAAAATTAAAACATTGGATATAAAAATTGCAAAATTAAAAAATCTATTAAAAGTTAATTTGTTGACAAATCAGTTTTCCAAATCTAAATCGGATTATACGACGTATCGCTACAATGGACAAAATATGGACACTTGAGTAAACAGTCATAAACTTTAACACAATTAGGAGGAATTTATGAAAATGTCGACGATCATTATTTTACACGCCTGTGCCAACGCATTGTTATCATACTTATCAGTGTGTGCAATGATGGTAATGTTATTATACGGGTTGTGGGTAGCGGGCCTTACTAATATTAATTTACACACGCACACACACATATGGAATTTTTGTATTAATTGAATATTGCCTATACGACTATACATGACCTCTTAAAATTATAGTCCCGAAAAGCGCCTCCTTATTGTCTGTATAGAACCTTTAAAACCGGCCGTATCCATTTTTCTCCAAAAATCTGTTTCTATTTTCCTTCAAAAAAAGGTCTATTCTATTCTCCTTCACTGATTATATACGCTTCTCGATTGTGCATTTTCTTCCAAAATTAATGGAAACACTGATAGGTACCTATTTATATTATATAATTATTATTAATCTAATGAAAAAGAAGAAATAAAAATAAAAATACCAATTAGCTATTATTTGTTATTGTTATATTTTTATTTTTCCCAAATAATTCATCACAAATCGAATAGGTATATTTACTTAAAAGTTTAATATTGATAAAATGTATTTTTATTATATATATTATTATAAAAAAATATGCTAAATTTCCAAAATAATATTAAATAAATTTTATTTTTTTTTTTTTAATTGTCATTTTTATATATTTATTATATTTTTGTAACAGTTCAATGTAAAAAATTAATTAATATAGTGTAGGTATTACAAATTATTTTATTTTTATATAAAATAAATAAATAACTTTTTTGGAAGAAAATGATATTTTATTTGTGGAAGAAAAAGGTATTTTTATTTTATTTTTATTGAAGAAAAATGGATAGTGGAGGAAAATGGAATCTGATTTTTGGAGGAAATAGTCCCGCCCCTAAAACAGTGTAACAGCGAGTAACTTCTTAATATAATATAAGATATATTATAATATAAACTACAATGATGCCTTACGCCAATTTTTAAGAGTTTCTATATTTCTATAAAGACAATTTTAAACAAATTTGAAACAAAATGATAATCTAACAATTAAAAAATGTTTGAATATATTATATTATAAAAGTAAATTATTTGTTGGCCTATGACACTATCTTATTTATTGTTTTTTTTTTTTATATATATATGCATAAAATTTTATTGAAAATATTACTTTCGTAAATTAAATTTTTATGAATATAAGAAGAATATTTTAGAAATGTATATTGTATATTAAGGAAAAAAAATAAAACAATTAGGTATAAAGAACAACATTAATGAGCAAATTACGTAGGTAGTGATATATGCCTTATTACGCATTTTGAAAATGATTAAAAAACAATTTTTATAATTTAAAAAAACTATATACCTATATAAACCATAAAATATAAACACATTGAAAAACAGCTAAAGTACTAGACAATACTATTATCTATTATATGTTTTTATTTTATACTTCGTTCGTATTTCGTTTACAAGTTGATAAAAATGAGAAATGCTAATGTGAGATTTGTCATTGAAAATTTGTAGGCTTTCTACGTATATAGTGAAAAATGTATTGAAATTTATAATAACACATTTATAAAGTGTATTAGTATTTTATCCAAAAATAAAAGACACATTGACAAAAAAAAAAAAAAACCTAGAACTTTTTAGGACGTCCTGAGAAAATATATGAACAGATACTATTTTAAAGGGGTTATTATAATTATTTAACTAAATGTTATATTATAATATTAATCATTTAGGTAGTATTTTGAACATTATAAAACGATATTATCAGTACATTATCCTTCAACGTATACACTTTAGAGTTCCTTTGCATCCTACTCTTAACATTGCTCCTTTCTACATTCCTTTATGTGCTAGGTACAGATCATATAAGCTGTATATGAGATAGGCCGATTTAGATACCTACTTCTATAATATAAAATTATTATAACTTTTGTAAACATATTGTTATTTTTCTTTTTTGTTTTGTTTTTTTGTATACACATTTTATAATTTGAACTTTTCACCCGTTTAATTATTATAAATACATAAAAATATAATAATTAATGACAAAATAAATAAATTTTATTAGACTAAATTATTCATTAATCATCACTTTAATATTTTCACTACATTATAATGATATGTAGTAGCTGCCTTAACATATTTTTCATAAATGTCTAAAAAATAAACATTCAATATATAATTTATGTTTATTGTTACAAATATCCATATTCCATATATGTAACTATAAACATACAAAATCAACATACAATCGGTATTTTTGACTGTATATATTATAATCTTATGAACTCATTTATAAAATGTTTTTATTATTTTAGAATCTTTAAATTTTCAATGTACAGTAAAGAAATCAATGATATTCCATAATAATTTAAACCTAGGTCTTTTTTTGAAATTTTAATTTAGTTTTATGCATATATTGAATTATTTGAACAATATTACAACTGTAAATTGAGACAAATAATTTGTTCATAGAAAACTTGTGTTTATGTAAATGTTAATTACATTTATCTTAATTAAATGTATTTATATATTTTGATAAGTGATAACTAGATGTTACATCATATATGAATAAATAAAGACTTATTTTAATGGAAAAATTTAATTAATATTTTTGTATAATACCTATATACAATTTGTATTACATTAAATATTTTTTATACATAATTTTAGAAAAATCGTTTAGCTTATGAGTATACCTCACACAGAATCTATTTTTTCAATATCTAATTAATCAAAAATAGTTTCAAATTAAGTACATCGACGTTTTATTCAATAGTATATTATAAGTACATAAAAATGTCGAGGTAGGAGCAAACAAAAATTCTTATACGGGTTTATTTATTCTTTCCACGGGTTTTGAGGTAAAAAAATTATTGGAATATTATTTCTCTCATAAAATTATCATATATTTTCGTAATTAAATATTTAAATAATAATATTATATTAACAGTGTTTAGAAAAGATGTATCTAGTACCTATTCTATTTAAATGTTTGAACATTTAATTCTAATTTGTATTTATAAATTAGAATTAGGCTTAGGTACGTCATCTTTTTGCGAACGACAAAATAAGCTTATACCTACTATGCGTCCAAGATATTATAATTTATAACCTATAAATAATAAATATGTAGGCATAATATATGATGGCATTAGTAGTTATTATACAATCAATTACAAATATGATCAGAATACGGATGTTGTATAGCATTACAAAACTGCAGAAAAACATTTAAAGTAAAGCTATAATAAAAACTATGTAACCTGTAAAGCACTATTAAAATTAGAACTTTCTTATGGATATTTTTCCCATATATCAATTTGTATTTTATTAATTTATCTTAGGTTTACGATTTTTATTTTTCCATAAACAACTTTTTCAATCGTTAAATGTATACCAAATTTTCCAATAAAAATTTCAATTTTGAAGAGGCCATTTTTCGATTTTTTGTTGCAATTCTAAAAATCGTGATCATGTAAATATATTCTACACAGTAGATACTATCTATACATTCTATACGGTAGGTATATCAGTATATTCGTCGTGTTTGTATATAGCTGCGGATGGCGAACTTCGTATTATGTTTTGTGGTATTAGACAATAATTGTAAAAAAAAAATAAATAAATACACCTTCAACATCCGTACTTCGATGACCAATAACATACCTAACTACTGAAATGTCAGCATTTTAACACATTTTTAGATTTTTAGTCATATTATACCTACACAATAGTAATATTTTACTATTATTTATTTTCGATTTTATAATAATTTGTATATGTATAGGTACTATACATTGTATAGGTAATAATATACAATTAATGTACCTAATATATAAGTATATAATGAACAATAATAATAATAAATTCACCCCAGTCCTATCCTCAAGTGTTGAAATTACTATATACTAAGTACTTACGTACTTTTGTGGGGGAGAGGATTGTAAAAAGTGTTCATTCCCAATCCAATTCGCCGACAATGAAAATACAAATTTTGTACTTTTAATATTTATATATCTGTACGACTACCTATCGTACCATTTTATACTTATTAAATATTATTATAGTATTAATATATTTATATTTTATACTTATGTTTAATATAGTTATACTATAATATAATAATATTGTATATAATAATAAGCGTTTAGCTCAATTATTTAATGCAGATTCTTCCTATTTAAATTTTATTTTATTTTTTATAATAGGTTCTTAAATTCTTAAATAGTTGTGTATAAAAATTAATGTTTTTTTCCATATTTTGGAAATTGTATTATTTTTTGTACCCAGCAAATTGATTAGGTATGTGTATGTGGGCAGGGCCGGTCCAAAGAAATATTTATGAAGGGAGGAGTGTTCGACAAAATACTTCATTGAAAACACAAATAAGCAGAAAAAAAAAAGGTATGAACTTTTTTCTGGATGATTTTCTGTTTTCTATTTTTGCCGACTGATTTCCAGATCTCTTGCGCCGGCCTTGTGTGCGGGGATTATATTTACTTTTTTCTGCTAAACTTGAAACAAATAATATGCACCACCGATTATTATGATTGTTATAATATTCTCACATGTCCACTATATATTATAGACATATTATTAAACATAATATCATTGATATAAAATAAATAATATAAATAAATATAATCAAAATGTATATAATAATTATACCGGTTTACTTATCGGCTTGTACGTATCTTATATAGGTACATAGTTCGATACTCGTGATAGGTATACCAAACAAATTGACTTGTAATCGCTTATAATAGGTATTGATGAAATAATATTATTTTGTGACAAAAATGAAAAATTTGAACCAGTACCCGATATAGATCAGGTCACGTAGTGGCTAGTATACCAACATTATAATACTAAACATAATACTTTATCGGAAAGGTGTACTATATATATATTTTTGAATTGTTTCATATATTAGAAGTATACATAAACATATTTATATAATATGTATATTTGGTACCTACCTACCTCGATGCGAAATATACGATTATAGAAACGAATAAATCATGACAGACGTGCGTAAAAATGCGAACCATCCTGCTGCAGATATGTGTAGTTTATCAATGAAATGTCGAAAACAAATATAATATTAACAACAAAAAAAAAAAACTGATTTAAATAAAAAATTTTATCATACTACGCGACCAAGGGCGTTCTGTTACCGAATTATTACGCGGTTATATATTATATTATATATTATATTAGTCATACCGCATACGGCCGGAGATTCCCACATTCACAAAACAAACAAAATATACGTATATACCTACCTAAAATCTGTACATTACTATATTATAATACGAGTTGAAACAAATCAGCCATTATAGCTAGGTAATGTGTTAATGTGTTATAAAATCATTGAATTTCGCCGTTATTCATTAAATAGTCGTGTTATTTAATACACGAGTATTGGTAATCAGAAAACTGATTTTGTTCGAGATATTCCGAGTTTCTGAAGCAGGGATAGGGTCAAACGGGAAACTATCGGTTCGTATCTCTATACTTAAAGGCTATATGGCCGTATATCTAGAGGTATATCTAGTATATCTAGTATACCTATCTAGAGGTGCCATTATACTATCAGGTCTGGACTGCGCGAACATGTATCGTCTAGCCAAGCTCATAGGCCATTTTCCCCACACACTATCAGTCCAAACTTTTAATTTCAATCTACTTTATCAGTATTTTTTTGAAAAATGTTTGATATATGATTTAAAATATGGGTACCTACCAGCTATAATGTATTAAATGTGATAAAGTCGTGATTAGTATGAAAGTGATAGTATGTGGTAGTAAAAGTTTTCGATTAATCAATACATTTTAGATTTTTTTAAATAAACATGTTTACTCATGCTTGTTTAAATATTACATACGATAGTGAAGTAAAACGATACCTACCAAAAATGATGTGGACTAGAATCATTCTGGTCAGTATTAACTACGATAGGAAATTATTTACAATTTACAAATATCGTATTATTGTATGATTCGGTTTCATTGACCGATATACTGGACTAACGGTCCGGTCAGTTTACTCCACGACACACTAACGGTTTGATGCGGTCCGGCCCGTTTGACTTTGGACCACGGTCTGCCGATGCATACTCGTAGTCCAACCCGATAGTAGTGTAGCTATGCGAATCCGACCTACCGTAAAGTTTTCGTGCGTTTCGTCGATTTTGCCGCACCTCTTGCCCTTGTACGCCATGTTTGGTTGACAACATTTGCGCACGCACGGTTTCGCCTGCTCGGTGCACGTGCACAGCGCGTAACCGCCGCCCGGTACCGGACGGTACGCCGACGGCGGGTACGGCCGTTCCGGTTGCCCGGCCCACAGCGTGCCGTCCACCAGGCGGGCACCTTCGGGAGCCGGTTCGGACGCGTTGAACGGGCACGGGTCGTGGACCGCGGCCGTCGCTCCGCAGACCGCCTGCGTACTCAGCAGCACCAGCAGCTGCAGCAGCGGCCAGTCGACGAGGGCCGTTGTCGTCGTCCGGCCCATGTCGTCGTCTCGGAACAGTGCAGACACGTAGGAATCGTGACGGGTTTGTTTACGCCATCGTTGTTCAACGGATATGATATAAAATTATATTAATAATAATAATAATAATAATCACACAAAAAAAAAAAAAGAGAAATGAAACGAAAAACACTCGGACCGCGTTTAATAAGCGGAATAAGTCGTGGCCGGCGTGGCTTCACGTGTGCAGCGCGCGTCCGTGCTGATCGAGAACTAGCATGGAAATCGCGCCGCAGTGCGTGTGTCCCGCCGATGCCGATACGCGGAGCCGCCGCGGTTACGCGATCACACACGACACAACGTGCGTCTGCCCCGGGGCCAATGGTAATATTGTTGTCCGTCCGTGCGTGTAATATCGTCTGCCGTTTAAATATTATTATTAATATGTATGCCCTGTCGTGCCTGTCGTTATACTATAGTTAGATCGCGATAACATCATCTCTCTTGTTCCCCACCGCGCGACCACACATTCGACGGTGGTCATCAGTGGCGTTGCTCGGGAATATTCTATGTGGTGGGTGGGGGGGGCCCATAAACATTTTAAACCCGAGATTTACAACGAAAACGAAGGTAATTATGCATTTTTTTCGGGGGGTGGGCAGGGGATTATGCTATGCTTCTCCGGACCTATCATGCCATCATTATGTTTTGTTTAGGACCCAGAATTTTACAATAGATTTTTGTAACATATAATAAATATAAACTAGGTAAATAAAAATATTAAGGATGATTCAGTTAAAATTATAAATTTCGTCTTATAGTCAATTAGGTATATTATATAGATTATAGGTATAATACCTATATATATATAATATATAATATATACACCTATTATGTATTTATTTTTTAATTACAATTATGATTAAAATTAGTTATTATTTATTAAACATTAGTACTTATAAGGCTTGGAAATAGATTTTTCGTAGTTTGAATACTGAATATCAAATATTCAATTACTCGAATTTATCAATAATGTCCAAAAATATTAAATAATGAAAAAATAATAACCTAAACATTTAAAAAAAATGCAACAAAAAAAAAAAACATCAATATAGAAGTTGCAGAAAAATGATCTTAAATTAAAAAATAATTATTAAACGTATTAAAAATATGTACTATTATAAAATATTTAAAGGAAAACATTTCGGACACGATCTCATAGGCTTTTTACTCTTATTTTATTATATAGGTAGTAATAATATCGAATGTACAAAATTCCTTTTTTTAGTTTTTTAAATAACTATAAATTCTTTGCTAATTTATATTTTGCCAAACGTCTTTGAGATCACGTTCGTAAAGTCACCTACAAAATATTATTTTTTTTATACATTTTAACACATGTATGCTTGAATTCTAAAATCACTTTAAGAGGTAATTTCGTTTATTTTTCGTAGACATATTTTTACCGTTGGAAATCATTGGTGTGTCGTCCTCCTAATATATTAAAGTAAATGGTAAAATCACTATTTGATTCATATGTATTATGTGATGTAGGTACCACATTTTATATTTTATTTTTGATTAAAATATTTAGTACCTACTTATAAAGCATGCAAAATAAAATCGTGATTTTTCTTTAAATTCTGGTAAAATATATTAAAATGACTTCAGAAGATGTAATATCTATATCTACTGTCTCAGTCTATCTAATGAGAAATTAAGCAAAATTAAACTACTTAAAATTTAAGCATCATTTAAGTCTTGAAAGGTTCAAATTTATAAATTTCATTAACTTTGGATTTCCTAAACAAATGTTTTTTTATCGTTTGACAAGAAAACTATTCTTTTCCCAGTTCCCCTTCTATCGCTGAAAATTACGAGTATTTGTTCATACTTTGAATGGTTCATGGGGTTTAAACGTCTTTGGCGTTTGGTAAAAATGTTTACGAAAAGTGTCTTGCAAGTACAAAAATAGCCAAAATATACATTTTGTATACTAAATCAAAAAAATCTAAAATCAAATTTGGGCAAGTGAGTCATTTTTCATCTTGATAATATTAAGTTAGTTCATTATAAAAACGAATAAAGTTAGAATACCAGTAGGTATAAGTTGATTTATTAAATTTAAAAAATATTTAACGTTGGGTTAAGGTTCAGCTAAATTTCAAGTTAGTTGGAAAAATAATGTACTTAATTATAAGTCAGTAAAAAAATTTTACTCCCCCCATTTTTTTTTATTGTTTTTACACTATGTACAATGTACACATTGTAAACGAATTATATTACGTCTCTTATTTCACCATTTGACTGACCTATAGTGATATCCATGTGGATTTTATTTTACATTATTAAGTAAAGTATATTATATTGAAATTAATGTATTATTATTAATGTCAAACGAGTTTGTTATCCATGTTGAAAATGAGAAATGAATGATGATATATGAGGTACGTTGGTATTTATAATATATAAATATCGGATAATAGATAGTATATTATTTTGATAATAACATATTTTGTGTAAAAATGGAGAAGGTATATTTTTTCGATTATATAATGAACAAGTATCGAAAATAATAAAACTTAAGTTAGAATAAAGTAAAAGTTACTATAGTTCATTTTTGTATAGTACCTACGTTATATAGAATATAAATTTAAAACCCATTCGTTTAAATCACGAACTAAGATAGTATATGAACTAGAAACATAGTTAATACACTATTATATATTAAAACAAAAGATCCTTTATGGGTGTTTGCAACTGCAGAATTCTGCTCAATGATGTGTTTGATATACTTAATGCACTTCAAATGTTATTAAAATCACTTTACAATGGAGCAATTACTGCGATCGCTCCGTCACCCCTACATACGAGCCGCCACTGCTTGAAACTCATAGGTAGGGGTTATTTAATAATACATAAATATTTTGATATAAGAACTTTTCACGAAATAAGGAAAAAATATATTTATTGATTCAATAAAAATACGGCAAAAACTGACTAAAATGATTCATTTTCGAAATGATTAAAGAAAATAAATAATTAAAAATAATAATTAACTTTTTGTAAATACTAATTTATATTATAATATAAAATATAAAAATTTATCTTCTAACTACTACTACTACTACTACTACTAATTATTATCAATAATATTTTGTTATCTATTATCCATGGAATGTATAAATATTGGTTGAGTGAGACAGAAGATTCGGGACTGCCTGATAATGACTATGGCTTATCCATTGTGTATTATCTATGACTGGAAATGACTAGCAGGCGAATGGTAGTAGTGGGGTTACACGTTGTCATGGTGAATTAGTAAGTGGGGTAATCTAAGTCTAAGTTATCCTAACGATCACATGTCATATACGTAGCATGAATGTGAATATGTTGTCATATTGTCACAACCAGGGGCATAATTGCAGGGGAAATATGGTGTATTTATGTATATTTTATATTTTGTCATCCTAATCCCAAGTTTAAATACATTTTTTGGCATTTTTGGAGTTTTTCGAGTTTTAAGGGAATTTTTGTATTTTCAAGGCATTATCGTGTTTTTAGAGCATATTTAACTAAAATTCTATTGTAATATTTTACCGTTTTTATTAAAATTTTCCATCAAATATTTCTACTAAAAAATTTTTAGTAAAAAAAAATACAATAATAATAATATATTAATTTTAATTTATTATTATATAAAATAATAAATTGATTTTGTAGTATCCTATACGTACCTATTTTTATCATTCGCACTTTATTGACCGTGGTCTGTTACTTGGATGTACGAACCAGGGCTCGTAAGTATAATATCAAATGCGCTAAATACTACATCATGCTAAATGAGATAGAAATTCGATTTAAAAGTACAGGAATTAGAATATGAAGTTTCATTTTGCATATAAATACATATTTGAGTTATTTTTTTGGTTTTATAGTGCATATTTCGTACTTTATTAAGAAAATTAACTTTTAAAAACTAAAATATATTATATTTATAAAAATTAAAATAAATAAATTACCTCATGGTAATTGTATTTGTTATATCATAATATACTTATTATATTTTCGTATTTTCAAGATAGGTATATAAATAGATTCTATGTACCAACAACTCGACTGCGGTCAACAATAAAATTATGTAAACCGCTATATACATTTTAAGTTTCAGATATTAAAAAAAATTATTTTAGTGCATATTTAGGTATTAGGTATTTTTTTTAGGTAATTTTAGATAAAAATAGGATTTTTAGGTATGGGAGCGTTCAAGTATTACGTCAGCATATTTTTGGACTTTTTAGACCCCCTCCTTCCCCTTTTCAGTATTTGTCAGCAAATGCCCGACTCTCTACTTTATTATGTCAGCATATTTTCAACGACCCCCTCTATTAAAAAAAATAAATAAAAATTTCCGAATTTTATATGAATTAATTAAAAATAAATGAAAAATTTTGTTATATATTTTAAATATTGATAAAAATAATTATATATTTATCTACATATATATTTTTTTTTTTATTACTGCTGACGTCAGCATGGTCTTAAACCCCACATCCCCCTTGTCAGAAAATGTAAGCACACGACAGACCCCTCCTCCCCTTAGGCACTTACGTAATAATTGAATAAATTGTGATTTTTTTTACGATGTTACTCTTTTACGCATATATTGAGCATTTAGTGCATATTTCTGAACTTTTTAGTGCATATTTTGTCATATTATAGCGTATTATTGCATGTTTATTTATTATTATGCTTACTTATTTTTCTTAGTGAACGCTGCACGTGACTATTGTACAACGATCGATTTAAATTGAACCAGTAGATACTCACTATTCAGTCATGGATTTAATATTTCATATTTATACATAAAGTAATTAAATAATAAAAAAAAAAATGTAGAGCATTTTTAATTGCATTATTTAAAGATTTTAGGTCATCAAGTCATTTTTATAGGGCATTTTACATTTTTTTTTTTTTAGGGCATTTAATTCCCAGCTCATAATATAATATTGTTTATCGGGGTTCGGTATATGTTTTTAGTATATTTATAATAATACTAGGTATAGTAGTATAGTACCTATGTAGGTATAATAATTTAGTAATAGTGGTGTAAGTACTTTATCATTTATTTTTATTTTAGTAATTTATTATTTGGTTTTCACGTGAACTTGTATTTGATTCTTTGAAAAAAGAAGAGAGTTTAAATATATTTGTACAATGTAGAACTGCTAAATGTTTTCACTTTTTTCATCTTGTAGTTTTTAATTCTTTTCGGCAATGTGTTGTCACGATAATGACACAATAAGTCTTCCATCGTTTACATACCTTGGAAGACACTATTATGTCTTTGGGTGAAAGATCTTTCCAGTGGCGTTTTCTCTAGGTGTGCAAGTTGTGTATTAACGCCTTACAAAATCTACGTGTACAATGATTATTTTTATCATAATAAATATGCATTTTAAAAATAAAAAAACAATGTACGATTGTTTACATAATATTTAAATAATATCAAATATATAAGGATTGTCATAGGTCCATTTATTATTAGTGGGCATATTATGGAACGCAAATAAATATATTGAACCAACAAAACAAATACCACCGATTTTCTTAGTCGAAACTCGACTACGATGTGTTTTCGTATTGTAGGACGTTAATTATTTTGTCAACTGCTTCATGATACCTTTCTACCTATAATCGTATATGATCGTATTTCTATCGGGTAACTTCGGTATACAGTGCCAATACCTGACCAAGGCGTTAACTTTTGAAATAACGACTTTCCGGATACAACTATGCCGAGTGCCATCGTATTGTTTTCAATTGTGTATATCGTAGCTAACCGTTTATGACTTTATGGAGATATAAGGTAGTAAATTGAACATAATATGAGTACAATGTTCACTTCTGTGGCAAACTATAGTTTATCACACAACTCGAAAGTATATTATACTGTATATAATATTATATATTTTTTTACCTGTTATAGGTACCTATTATTGAGTTCAGAACATGCAAAAACGTCGCATATTATAATACATTTTAAGCATGCATATTTTTCTGATATAAAAAGGGGGGGTGCATTTCTATTATACGTTAACGCTCAATGTCCAAAGTTAGGAAACGCCACTGGATCTTTTCTGTTAAAATGAAAATCATATATTCAGTGGCGTACACACACCGGGGGGGGGTTCAAGCCGCCCCCCCCATTGTCCGTATTCATTGTCCGAGAACTGAGGAGTGGTTTAATTTTGGATTGCTGACCGCGATCGCTAAAAAAAAATAACTAATCCTGTAGGTTTATATTTAGTTTACATTATATCAGAAACCGCGTGATCGGGGCGCGCTTTTGTAACGGCAATCACGCAAGGGAACCGTACATTTAATGTCGCTATCACTTATCTGTAACCTTACCAATTACCACCAGCACCACAGTTATACAACTACTTTTATCATTAAGCTTTCGGACTTGAACAGTTATCATTTGGATATCGTTTATACCTATTCTATTTTAGTTATTTAGCTATAATTTTTCTTTTATATTTGTTTAAATAACATAAAACAATGAAAAGAATAAACAAATATTTTTTGGTGGATAAAAGTAAGAAACAGAACATTGATCAACCATTGAAAACCCAAGAAAATTGGAAATTTTATTATAATAAAAAATATTATATGATACAATTTATATATAAATAAAATGTATTAACCTATTATACACAAGCTTTTAGCTTAAAAGAGATAGATAATCATGTATAATTTTTATATTTAAATTTATGTAAGTTTTGATGATCTTTTAATAAAAAATTTTTAAAAAAATAAAAAATTATAAAAATCTGTTACAACTAATATATTTTTTTTTGATATAACACCCCCAGACCCGACGATAAGGGGAGGGGTCAAGGGTGATTCACTCCAGGCCTGGGATTTTCATGTAGACCAGAAAAATTTACGATGACCTTTTTTCTTTTTTCTTATTACTCCCCCCCTCCCAAGGGGTCCCGATTTTCTCTCTGCTGAACCCCTCTCCCTCTATTGAAAATTGCTGCGTACGCTATTGCATATATTATTAAATAGTGTTTTGAATTGAATGTCATTAAATTGAACCTACCTAAATATTTCAGTAGTAATTTCAACTAGCAAGTTTGATATATTATATCAATTTCATGTTTATGTTCATGTATAATATTATAATAATTGGATATATACCAAGAAAAAAAGAAATATAATGATTCATCTCATACCTAGATTTTTGAAAATATGTTAAAATATTAAAATATTCCAATAGGCGAGATTTTACTTGATATTGCTTATAATTTTAATTTTTATAGATAATAATATTCTGTTTTATTTTATTTTTTGTTTTTTAAAATATTTTAATTAAGTTATATTTTTTGGTATTTATATGTATATTTTAATTTAATTTAATTTTACTTTTTATAAATAATAATATATAATATAATAATAATATAATAAATAATTGTTATGTAAAAATAAACATTTAAAAAATATACCAAAATGCGTCAAAATTACGCGGGATGAAATGTACGCGTCCAATTATCGTGCATTCAAATGACCGCGACGAATTGATGTATAAACTATTTATAATCAATACATACTACATTCATGTATTATAAATAAAATAATATTTTAATTAAGGGGGCACTGAAGTTTCTAATTAATATTTATTTTTCGTTTTATATGACGTATTGGATTTATTATCATATAATCACTATATATACGTATTTAGGTCTGAATTTAAATACCTTGCAATACTACAAATAATGTTCCTGCTTTTGTATATTAAACTCGTATGCATAAAACAGTATTTTTGACGGAACCATGATTTAGAGATAGTAGTTATTTTAAAACTTATAATAAAAAGCCAAATCTCATGCGTGTCTTCACAATTTCATTGGTAATTATTTATAATATTTCAAGAGCTTTAAATTTTATTACATATTGTGAATAGATAACATTGCGTTTACATAGTTTATTAAATTTGTCCTATAAAGTTAAAATTAAATACCTACTATATATTATTAGCTATTGTTAGCAGTGTACCTACCTATATATATTTGCTAACAAATTCTGCTGTTATACAAGGCGTCATATATAGAAATCCGTTTCAAGACGTCAGAAAAATGATTATGCAATTTTCTGTTTAATATGTTTTTGCATATTTCAGGAGTTTTGATGTAATATTTAGATTTTTTGTACAATGTATAGTTCATGTATTAAATATTTAAACATTTTATATTAGTGTTCATTTAAAAATATGGATATTATTTATATTATTTATATTATTGATTTATTATTATTACATTTTTTTATTTATCCACCAAAAACTGTTTATACATTTTGGCTATTGGAAATAACAATATTATATATATTGTTAAATTGCAGTATTAGATTATATTATGATAATATTTAAAATTTTGTTTAACATTTAAATCTATTAAAATTTAAAAATAATTAACAAATCTGAATTTTAGGCCCTTTAAAATGGTATATTCATCTATTAATATTATCATCAATAATGAGACGCAATTTAAAATCGGGATATGAAAATGGTAATTTTGAATGAAAACTGTTCGAGCTGGGGTAATACATGACCTAGGTATATAATAAAAATGACCTAGAACAGAGCTACGGGTGTTCTCGAAAATTTCACATATGTACAATTAATTTAAAAATAAATTGTCGAAAACAGCCTATATAGGTGTTCTAGAGACCTTGTATTTTTTTTTTTTACTAATCCACATGATCTATAGTAGTATCTATAGACTTTATAGACTAGTATAATATCTTTAGTATAACATATATGTATGTATTATAAACGCATGAAAATATAATTATTTTTCTAATTTTTCACGATTTTATATCAAAATTGTTAAAATAATTGTTCTCATATTTGAAAATTTTTTTGAACAACTCAAAATATGTTTGCGATCTATACAGTTTGGGAATCTCTGACTTTTTAAAACCTGTATTAGGTTGGTATCTTCCCTAGGATTTTCAGAATATTTTTATTTTAAATATGTCATTACATTCGAATAATCAAACTTTACCAACTGTCTACGCAGAGTCACGTTTTTAGTAATATAGTTATTATATTCGTAATATGTTGTGTTGTTTTATTTATTTACGTTAATTATCTTATCATCTGGCCATACAAAACGATAAACCCGAAGGGCGGATATTGCACAAAATATATGCGTATAATATATGTGGAAAATGAAGACTGAGCAGAAATCATATAATGCTCGACATCTTTTTAATATTTTACGCGCAATAGATTTTTCCATGGTTGATTTCAAAATTATTTTTAAAAACATTCTTGTATTATATTTATACCTAATAGGTGGGTGTATACTTTAATAATTAAAGTTTAAAATTATATATTTAATTGGTTTTGTTCAAAGTAAATAGGTATTATGGTAAATATTATATGTATGTATTATACATATTTAGAAACCTAAAATGTACGACAAAAATTGCATACTCTGCAGTGTATTTTTTTGGCTGGTCATTGGATACAAAATATGAAATTCTCTGTATGTAAATTATAAATAGTCGGTATGGATCATAAAAATACACTTAAACATAATATTTTACATTTTTACTAAAAACAAATAACTATATACTGGTTTATTACATATATAGGTGTAATTTGAGATAATATATTATTCTAATTTTATGATGTTTTAATTTGTTTACATAGACTATACAAAGTGATATTTTTTTATTGGGTATCCCTATTTTTTCCCCGTTTAAACCAACATCTTGGGAACCACTACTTGTGAAATCACTTCAGTAGTTTAACATGATCGCTACAAATACAAAAATCAGTTGCTCATCTCCCAATACGCGTTTTTTGCGAATGTCCTTGTGAGTTGTGGCTATACCTACGATTTTGCGTAGGTTGGTATAAAAGTATATATTTTAATATTTTATATTATAATAGGTATATGACATAAAATTTTTTTCTAAATTTTATAAACAACTAAGTATCTATACATTATGACGCGTGGTTTCCTATGCAATTTGTAAACATGTTCTTTTAACGGGGTATTCTCACTTTTTTCGAGTATATTCCATATACACAATTAAAAATATAATTATATCCAGCGATTCCAAGTGATATAGTAAAAAAAACGTGTATAAAAATCAATGTAAACCGAAAATAATGACAAAATTTAAATAATATGCGAAAAAAAATTCCATGAGGAATACAATATAATATAATAGCTCCTGAAATATTCTGATTTTCGTACTACACATTTAATCCAATTTTTTTTTTTTTGAATAACATTTTTTTATGTTTCATACCAACATTATAATATATCTAGAAATATAGAATTGGCTAATGCCTAATTTGAATAACACACAATTTCGTACTACACATTAAACTTTTCATATTACGTAAAGTGTGTCGTATTACACACAATTTTAGGGACTGATATATAATCTCAATGAATAATTATTTCCGTCGATAAGAGCATCCCAATAATAGTGTAGGAGGTGGAGGCTGATCCAGTAGAGACGGGCTGTACAGTGGCGTAGCCAAAATTGTATTATTTGGGGAGAGGATGGTATAGGTTCAAAGTAATTTTGAATATGGATAAAATCAATGATAGTTAAACATAAAAAAAAAAAGATAGCTCACTCTGCGAGCATGCTATAAATTCCCGATTTCTAAATATATTTTTTACTTTATTACATATAATCAGGGAGTCAAAACGAGTTAAAAATTATCGGTTTCGGGTTACGGATTTAAACCGGTTTTCATTTTTCCGGGTTTCTAATACGTGGTTAAAAAACGGTTTCGATTTTTTACAGGTCCGGGTACGTCGTTGAAATATGATTAAAATTATTTTTTAGGTTCCAGGGTTTGGGGTTAAAACGGGTTAAAAAAAATTTCCTGTTTAAAAATGGTTTATATTTTTGGGGACTCCAATAAATGTTGTTGATCAAAATTGATTTCAGAATATATCTGTTTCATTGTTTGTCAATTGGACGCACTAAGTACTAACCTTTTCAATTTTAACTTTAACATTTTTATAGACTAACAAAATAAGACAAAATTCTAAATTGAACATTATTATTGGTTTCCCGATAAAAATGTTTTTAAAAATAAATTATTTGTCTTTATTAGCACCCGGTAGGTTGGTTGGAGAATGATATACGTCGTATCGGTACCTGCCGGCTGTCTATGAGGAATTTGTTATCAATAATTATATTTTACAACATAATAATTCTTGTACAAAAAATAATAATCTATATTCTATAATACTGACTTTATTTTTAAACTATTCTCCGTAATTAAACGACAAAGTAAATTCAAATAGAAAAACAATTTATTATTTCAACAAAATTAAAAATTTTTAAGTTTAATTTTTAAATTTTAAATTTTAAAGTTTTAAAAAAATTCTGGTTACACATTTCAAAACGTTTTCTGTTTTTGCTGGTTTTCGAGTTTCAGGTTCAACATGGTTTTGAATTTTGTCCGGATTAGGTGTACGTGGTAAAAAAACGGTTAAATTTTTTCCAGGTTTGGGGTACAGGGTTGAAGAATGGTTTTCATTATTTTTACGAGTTACAGGTTACACGGGTTTTCAACCAGAGTTCAAACCCGTTATGACTCCCTAGAGGTTAGGCCTATAATTATAAAAAAAAGTAATGAACTATAATTTCATAAAAAAATTTAAAAAATTTGTTTTAACCTAATATACTTATGTAACATACTTTTAGAAACCTAAAATTAACAAAACAATTACAAATTTTAAAAATTGTTATTTGATATTGATATATTAATTACCACCGGTAATTAATTGCAAGGAGAGACGGAGAAACAGACGTTAGGAAAAACATACTTTTCGAGTGTGTTAGATTTCACGGGTTATATATCCTTAGATACTATATGATTAACTCGAATCTAGGTAAAAATATTCGGGAAAAAATATTTACGGTAAAAATGTTTGAAAAAATATTCATAACCTAAAACCTAGTTGAACTCAAAAGGGGTAGGACTTCAAATAAGTTTCAATCATAATGTGTTACACTCGGTAGATGTTGCACTTAAGCTATATATATAGTTATATACGAGGTAATCTACTATTCTTACAAAGGACAATGTAAACGTTTGTAAAAATAATTTTGCAGTTCTACATAATTAATATTGTTCTATTAAAATTTCGAAATTTGTATAATAGTTGGCGAAATCTCATCTACGTCTACCGTGGATCATCATATTAAATATTGGTTGCCCCTAGCTCCCTCGATGATTTTATGGTTGATTATAGTTTTTACGCACACGTCATATATATTATATTATATTACATATATATTTACATACCTACTTATACTTACTTTCGATTTTTATATTTTCGAAACGACATTACTTTTTATTTTTTCACTGAATGTGATCCCTATTTCTATTGCTCAATTTATAGATCGGCCAATTAATGAGAATTGGCATAGGTATACGACTAGATATTATAGGTAATATATAGACTTGATTTTTTTTCACCCGTGGGCTATATATGGTCAACTTTGAATTTTATTTAAATTTTATCGAATATAATATTATATTATAGTATGCTGCAATGTATGTATGTCTGCATTGATTATATAATTTAAAATATTTAAATATATAATAGTCATACATTGATTCATAATACATACGTCATACAGTATTCTGTTATTAACTTTTTTCTTTCTCTTAAAAATAAATGATAATTTTGAAACAATATAGTATTAATATTTGATCATGTATGACATATATAATAATATACTCGTAATATACAATTCATAAGTACATTTTTTTTTCTGTAAAAATCATTACTTCGTGTCTTAAAAACAGCCTATAATATATAGCCAATTCCACTGCAATAATGATTTGACCGTGGACATGAAGGTTTTATTGTAGTTTATGATATTATGTATATGTATATATTGTATATATATATTATGCGTATGATACGCATAAAACAACCTACAGGGCGATCTCTTTCGAATTAATCACGTTCCATATTATACAAAGAAGTAAATATTTATTTCAAAATATAGCTATCGGGGTAAATAAACATAAGAAAAAGAATTAATGCAAGTACATAATATGGTATATACAATATTACAATATACCAGTATATATTACAGTGGGTACTTAGATACGAGTACGTATGTCTATAGATATTATCTATTCGATATTCTCTGAAATAGTGCCAGAATAAAATCATGTGTATGCGGTGTGTAATAATAATAATGGTGGTTTTCGATACATAATATGACCAGCCATAGTCTTATAACTAATAGTAGATATTAATTATTTTAACGAACAAATTCACTTTTTAATTAGTTTAAAGTTAATATAAGTGTATTATTTAAATTCCTGAATATATTATCAGTATAATTACGCGGTGCGTATTTTAAATTAAATATCAACCACGTCAAACATTTTTTATTTTTCATTTTTGATTTATTATTATTTAGGTACAATGTAGGTACATATAGTATATAATTATATAGAAATATGTAAAACTAATTTATTAAAACATTATTCGTACCTACTAATACTACGCTTTTCGTATATGTCGCGCAAAAAAACTAAAGAAAAACATTCGAAAAAACATTATCGCCGGCATTACACATTAATGCATTTGCAGTACCCATCAAATACCTCTTGATCGCGATAAGAAATATATGTACCTAGTAGGTAATATATAGCTATTCTATTGCGTGCTGTTGTTATATCCTTTATTTTCCGACCATTTACCATATTATATATGAACAAATATACACCATATAATATTACATTACTACACATATATTATCTTTCTAATATAGTTCATTATTTTTCATTTTTTTTTTTTAATGTGCATTTTAATCTACAAATTACATTAAAATTCTAAAATTCGTTTGGGTCACATGTGTATAATATAGACTTGAATAATGAACTTAGGTAAATAATAGCTACCTATTATAAATTCAAAAATATATAATATAAACATTAAAGACCGTCCTTTGCTGCAAGTATACAACAATATCTACCTAATAATAACAATATTATGGAAAAAAAATTTAATTAAAAGAAAGTAATGCAAATGTAAAAGTAAGTTTTATATTCATTCAAAATATTATAAATTTTGATGTTACCTCAATACAACGTCGAGTAATAATAGGATATTTATAATATACTATACTTACTGCTATTCAGTGGTCAAATTGGAAAAATTAGAATATTATATATATATTAAAAATTATAGAGTATATGAAAGGAAAAGTCAGCTGTGGATGATCCTGTCTCCCACATCCCATAGTCTAGAGTCTTCAACTAGAGGGAATTTTTAAAAATATTTTCAGATTATTAAACATTATTATAAATATAAAAAGTAAAAATATAATTTTTTTTTTAAATATTAACGTTGGTTTATATATTTAATTTTATTTCCTAATCATAATTTTTTTCGAGTAAGCATAGTTATTGCATTCTTCTTTCAAAATAATTAAACATCTCTAATTATTGCAGGATTCAAGGAGTTGTTTGTTAATGTATATTAAAAGGCAGTTTTATAGGTTTTTAATTACATAGGATAATTATTAAAACATATTTAAACATTACTCAATTGTTACATTTGCATTTTCTTAATTTATCCTATTGCCTATATTGAACCAATTAAATTGGCCTTAAGAGAACGTTACATTTTGGATATGGGTTTTGTATAGGCAATTTTTATGAAATTTAAAAAAAAATGAAAATTCAACAATTAAAAATTATTTAAATACATTTTAAAATTAATCTAAAAATAACCCTATACAAGTATTCTTTTTTATTGTTGTGTAATTATAGTATATGTTAAGAAAACATATTTTCGCACTTCCAATAGTACATACATTGTATAATTATCGTAGGTTAACTATTTTGGTACCAATAGAATGATGATAACATAAACTATTATCGTACGCCAGCATTTTGCGATTAATTAATTCTGCCATATTTTATAAACTGTTAAAAACATGAAAGAAATCTTATTTTTAAAACTATATATAAACTACAATTTTAAATAAAATTTAAAAAGCTGGCGTACGATCATAATTTAAGTTCTCACCTTCAATTTGGTACCAAAATCGTTAACCTACGATAATTGTAAAAAATGTACTATTGGAAGTGCTTGAAGATGTTTCCCATCATGTTTTGAAGCGTCCTCTTAAGAAAAAAACAGAGTAAATCGACAATTTAACTTTTTAAAGTACCAATTATAGTATATTTCCTATTGAAAAGTTGTAGTATAATATAATATAGGTACCTAATATAATACAACATAATTTCTAAATGTTTATAAATTACCGAAATACCGAAATTTGGTTAAATATTTTTAAAAATGTAATCATGTTAGTACAGTGCTATAATAAATATTTGGTGCAAATTTCATGTATTTTACTCTTTTATATTATTATTTTTAATTTTTAAAAATTTTCTTTTATTTTCGGTTATAGTTTTCCTATTAATATAATTAAAGAAGCTACTGAGAAAATGAGAAAATCGACCAAAAAGTACCAAATACAAATTATAATAATACTCCTATAGAAAGCTTATATACTCCTACTCAAGTCTCTACTCCTTCTATCCAAAAAAAAAAATGAATATAAAAACAACTATACGACAACGAAAAATTCAAAATGGTCAATGTTGATAGTATACTGTATAGTTATCACTGACCACGGGTCAGTGTAGGTGTAGAATAAAGAAATAGAACACACATCGCCGTGCAATTTATTGTTTAAATTAATCAGAGTCGCTTTGATTTTACCATTATTTTAGTTTTTGTTTCTATGTTTTATAATATTTAAAATGAAATAGATATATAATTATTTCGGTTGAGTTTATGTCGGTTGGTTATTTATTATTAATCGGTTTGATATAGGTATTTTTATCTAATACCTATATTATATATATTTTACTGATTTCTAATTTGTTGTTATAACGAGTACGTAATATTTTGTCAGTCTTTTTCTAAATTTTCATTTTCTACTAGTTACTATATTTACTCATATTTTCACTTGTTATTAAATTTTTCCTAAAATTATATATATCAAATATTTTGATATTTATTTTCCCGCGAATGGTTTTTTCTACGATAAAATCACTGCCGATATATAATATTCTACAGAGTATTATATAGATCCTAATAAAAATTTAGCAGTTACATACGTATTCAGTGCAAAAATTCAAATTTGTGGGTCCATGTGCCAAAAATATCTATGGCGCACAACTGCTATATAGTTATAGTATACTGGAACTATAGAATATTGATTAATAATGATTATATGGTTATTAAAAGAACATTCATTTTTATTTTTTTATTTTCTTATATCTTTGATGGGCATGGGTATCGTACAAACTGAAATATGGTTGTTTTTTTTTTTTTTTGTATAAATATAGGTACCTACCTGCAGTGCTATAATAATTATTAACTGCACATTCTCTGCGACTTAAAATTGATAATAATTAATTAATTTCAACAACCATGTGGTACATATATAGTACATAATACGCCACATAGTATTTAATTTTTTTCTTATTAAAGTATATATTAGATGTTTATAGTTATAGGGAATATTTGAATTTTTTTTTGTTTTTTAACATTGTTTTTTTTTTTGGATTCTGTGCGTAGCGATGTGTGTATTGGATTTATAATGTGTTTTTTTTTCAAATTTATTTTATGTGTGTATACACCACTTTTTTGGACCAAAAGGAGTAAAGTGAGGGTTTTCTGGTATAGAGGTTTTTGATGGGAAATTCGTTCTAGTTGTTACTTTATAGAGGTCATTTTTTGTTTTTTTAAGTAGCTTTAATAAGCGTAATGAAAAACTACCTTTAATAAGGGAAATTACATGAAAAGTTGTGATAAATTAGAAAATAACAAATAAACTAGTCATGGTTACTGACTATATAGATAATATGGCATAGACGTAACTATGGTGGCAGCAGAGGCCAAAATCGTTTTATAGAAATCAATGATTTACCGTTGTTTTCAAATTTAATAAATTCTCTACCAGCTGGAGTATCTTACTTTTTTATCCGATGAACGAAAGGCTTCCACCCGCTACTTGCCTCTTTTTAATATTGTAATTGTATAATATTAATATTATTACTATAGTTAGAATGTATTCAATATATAAGTACCTATAGTAATCAGAAAATCAACTAAAAGATTGGATGCATGTTTCTGTTCAAAATATTAATACATTTTTTTTTTTAGTAATTGTATCTTACCACGAGAACGATTTTTTAAAAAAATATACTAGTATATAATTAACTACTAATATATTAAGTATATATATATATATATGTACTACTAACTGTAAATCCTGCATTTCGATATGACAAACATCTAGGATAACAAACATAATATGCACAATTTTGGTTTCCATAGGTTGAACCGTAGGTATATCAATTTCTTATTTCTATAACGAAACTGCAAGCAAAGTTTCGGAATTATGTACCTATTAGATACTTGTGGAATATTTTATTTATTGATTTTAATGTTTTAATTAATTATTATTGTCGATATCGTGTCGATAGATGTAGGTACCTATACAAATACCTAATTATATATATTTTGTTTTACGAATTGAATTTCTAGTTACACCTTTATGGTACCTAGACAGTAGACATGGAATGTCAATATTTATTTTTATGAACGTGATTACTGATTACTAACTATATACACAAAAACCGAACCGAAATGATCATATTATTATGTATATATAATATATATATATATATATATGTAATAAGGTGTGTATTTCTCATCGCAATTTCGAATTTGAATCAGTTTTCAGATTATAATATTATTATACCCGTCCGTTCTTGATATATCTCAAAACAAATTAACAATAATCCAATAATACGCTAGCACAACACGTGCATGTATATAATATGATGTAGGTATATAATTTTAAAGTAAACATACAATAATATGGTTGATCATATTTTATGGTGAAAATATATATAATATACTATATATCGTCATGGGAAAACTATATATGTATACATTGTTTATAAAACATTCAAACATAATATTATACATCAAATAATATTATAATAAAATGTTTCCAAGTATAACGCTATTACTGTGAAAATATTTGGAAACAAAAATTATACCTAGTCAACAAAATAATAGGCATAATAGAATAGGACAGTTGAAAATAAAAATTGCAGCAGTAGTATAAAACTAATCGTAAAATTATAACTATATTAAGATTAAAGCATGATATTCTAACAAAAAAATATAACACAAACTATGTAGAAAAAAAAAAATCAAAAAATTTTAATTTTAGACTAATGGAAAGCAGTCTAGGGCAACTTGCCGTGGCCGTTTCGCCGTGAGACTTTTTCGCCGTCGCATATACGTTTTTAAATAATACCTATACAATACTCATATTTACTCGTATTACGCAATTATATTTTATTTTTTATTATATAATTTATTGTTTTAAATTTCTAACTAATAATTAATCCATATTGTTGAATAAATAAATTAACAAAACTTGAAAATACACGGAAATCTTATATCTAAAACTGGTATAAGAGGTTTAAAAATTATCAAAAAATAATATTTAAAAGTATTTTAAAATCACAACTATTTTGTGTAATTCCGCGTAAATATAAAAATAATTATAAAAAAAAAAAAAAAAAATCAAAAATGAGAATAATAAAAATATAAAGTATTTTTAAGTCATACCTATTTTAAAAAAAGTGTAAAAAATATAAATAATAAATATACCTAATAATTTATAATATAAAATACATAGGAGAAAATCTCTATAATACCGATCACTATTACTGTTGGAATGCAACTGAGTTTATCATTGCGTTTATCTAATTTTTGTCGCAGCATAAGTCTATAAATATATTTCCATATCGGAAGCTCCATAGATAATAAATCACGTTAGATAGGTGTATGGAACAAATGCATGCGTTACTACATCGTATATTACATTATTACACAGATATAATATATTTTATACGACCATGATTGTTTGAAATATAAAACAATAAATTGTATAATAAAAATACTAAAATTTAAAAAGTATAGGTATTATGCAAAATATGCAAAATGTAAAAATTGTACAGGTATTATTTAAAAGCGTATATATACGTATATATAAAAACGGCGAAACGGCCACGGTGAAAAGGTCTCATGGCGAATCGGCCACTACGGCGAGTTGTCCGTGTTCGAATGGAAAGTATAGGTTTTTCTTTAGATATTTTTATAATAACTATATATGAGAGTCATATAAACGGTACGTACTTTGTATATACAATATAGTATACATAGTTTTTCCGAAAACAGTTTTATATTTTAACTTAAAATTAGCCAAATACGAAAGTAAAACAATAATTTATGTACATTTCTTTAACACACGTATATTTTTAAACAATTTATACTCATTTACCATCTGAATTTATAATATAAAATTTTATACTCGTATAATATTATAGTTATAAAAGTACATATTTGGATGGCATTTCCATCGTAATCTCCAACTCCCACTTCTCAACCACTGGTTTCAAAAGTTCAAAATTTATAGATAGTATAACGGTGGTCTGAACGTCTAAAAATTTAAAAGCTTACGCTTTTATAATATATTATCAGCTAAAGAAATGTTTACAACAACGGACTAAAATATGCATTGAACTTTTTTTCTTTTCAAAACTCGTGTATAATATACATATTATTATATAGGTAATATATAAACTATTAATATTAATTTCAGTTATTTTTGAGTATATAATATATATTATTCTTCATTAAATCGGATGAGATTTCCATTTTAATAAATTAAAAACTCGGATAAAATAAATAAGAATCCTTGAAATAAGAAGGAATCCTTGTATAACCCTATTAGTATAATCCCATTCAGGATTCCCACTGAAGACTACGGACAGAAAAGAATTCTTGTACAAATATTTGTTGCTGAGTACAAGAAAATATTTTAGACAAAATATTGTGCAAATATTTTATTATGATTATTGCAAAATTTTCCAAATGTAAACTTTTGTAAATATTTTTGAAATATACTAAAAATGTTAAAATATTTTAATTGCCTTAAGGTCTCGTGGAATCGAGGGTATAAATTCATTTGGTATAGTATATGGTAATATACGGTAGTAGCACGGTGAAGGAGGAAATTTATTTGAATCGCTAATGCGGATTTAATCAGTTAGATGGGACTCGGACTGATGTCACAGTGGCGTTATATAGTCCGATATACAACATACTAAAAAAATCACTCTTTTGGATTTTTTCCAAAGAGGCCGTTCTTTCCTTGCCCCCTCTCAATGGGTATCTACGCATAGATATGAGCTTTAAGCAATAAGGGGGTAGCCAAAACCGCGAGGCGTTAGGTCCACTTCCCCAAGAGTTTTGAGCAATCCAAAATTCGGGTCTGAACTATCCAAAATAAGTGACTTTTAATATATTATATTATAATCTAGTGTACAACACATTTTGCCACCGGTCCAAGCTCGTTCGGTCTGTTATTAAGTGCGCTGCAGCGATTCAAAAAATATACCCATAATTCCGATTACGTTACTATCACTGGAGCGTATGTCAGTCAGTTAAGCGTGAGTACAAAAAGTATTAAGTAAGTGACATTTTTGCAATTTTTATAATTTTGATGGGTTTCTATTTGATTCCTGGTGGTCTCCAAATAGGATATCTTGGAACGAACATTCGGTATCCAGTAGGACTTTATTGAGATTCTATTAGGATTCTTTGAGGATTCTAATGTCCCTATAAGGAATCCTATACATTTCTCGAATCTTGGTGCTACTAGGGTATATCGTGTATTACCTTATATAGTTATACGTTATATAAGTATAGAACAATGCGAATATTTAGATTTAGAAAAACGATTTCACAATGGCAATATATAATAAAGTTCTCATCAGAAATATATACGAGTATATCTATATAAATATATATTGGAATTTTTTTTCTTGTTAGTGGTAATAAAATTCATAAGTTTATGACGTAAAATCTTTTTCAGTTATATAAGGAGTTTGTAAATTGTCTCGTAATTTATTATTGTATATACCTATGTATAATTATATATATATTATTAGTGTTTATTTTTCTTCAAATAAGTATAACTTACAAGAATTTATATTTTAATAAAATATTCATATTTTGATCGAGTTAATATTATATTTCAACTAACACAATAATTATTACTAATATACATTTTTTTTTAAGAATTATTATGTTATTTAATACCTATAATAAGATGCTTTTTATTATTGTTTAATATATTTTCGTATATTTTTTTTTCTGCTATATATAGTATTATAATCTAAAGCAATTTTTTGTTTTAACAAATTGATCATAATATTATATTGAATTTGGCCGTTATTCGTTAACTAATTAGTTTCTAATGTCTTATTTATGATCATATTATAATATTACTACAAAATCATTGAAGGTTAATGATAAGATATTACGTATTTAAAATATTACATTTTTTTTGTTTTGATAAAATAATAATTTATTTAAATTGGTTTTTAGAATATAGGTATAATGTTTATCACAATATTGTCAGTTATTCGATAATTTATTAATGAATGTTCATAGTAATATTTATTAAAGATTTTCATAAAAAAACATTGTAAAGTTATTAAAAATGTAATGCTATATTATACTATTATAATATTTGTGATAGGCATACGTGCTTTCATAGATTGACAATTTTAATAATCTATACATTTTCGGTTACAGGTATAAAAAATTATAATACAACATGAACATTGAGAATAGTAGTACAGCTAACAATCATCGAAATACGACTGAGAATGATTTTCAAATAAGTAAATGAGTGATTGATTTTAATTCATTTTATGAGTCAATTTTAATGTATAGAAATATAATTAAAAATTTAATTTAAAGCAATTTATATTTTAATTAATTATTTTATTTTATTTCATAATTTTCCAAAAAAAAAAAAAAATTAATTATTTATCTCGATGTGATATAGTATTATATACTATACTTATATACTTAAACATTTATACATATACTTATGCGTACTTTTACGTACTTAAACATTTGCAGGCAAATATTATTGGAAAATTATTATGTTAAAGGGTAAAAAATAAATTTAATTTTTATTATAAAAACAGTTATAGATACGTAAAGTTTACATTTACATTATAATCAGAACTATTTAAAACATATTCAATAATTTAGGTATCGATTTGTTGGACATTATTGGAATCCTGTTTTTGAATTATCCAACTTGAAATTTTGAAATACAAAGTTCACATTAAGCGTTACTAGTTAATTAAAAACTTATGAAAAACCATTCAAAAATATATACACGGACTTATTGAAATTTATTTTGTCCCCTTTTGAATGTCCAACAAGTTCACATATATACTTAAACATTGTTGAATGGTTTTTGTAAGGTATTGATTAACTTGTAACACTCAGTTTGAACTTCACATTATAAAGTTCGAAGTCAGATAAGTAAAAAGGGAACATGTGTTGAAACATTTTCAACAAATCTATACTTATTTTGTTCAATAAAAAGTCAGTTTTGAAAAGTTCTGTTAATAAGCAATAATGTAACGACAATTTAATGTACATTAAAAAAAACTTTATTATACAGTATGTAGCAACATTAGCAAATTTTAAGTGTTTGGTTTTCTCTTGAATAGTAGGAACTGGTCAATATAATGTGCCTAGTATTAAAATGAATCAGTTGTCTGAAAATCCTGAAAATACCAACAGTCACCGGGAAAAGCCATTTAATGATAACAGCAGTATAGTCCGTTCTCGTACAGTGCGTAGGTCTGACTTAACGATAGCGTCGAGTAGCAGATTTTCAGGCGAAACTCATGAATCACCTGCTGTAGAAACGAAAAACAGATCGAAATGTACTCCGTCGTTATCACGATCATCGCCTAAACCAACAACTGACGAGCATTTTAAGATACCGATAACGTCAACAGGAAATTATATGTTTCATAATGTTTCTGTGCCGGAATACGATATTAGTAAAAAATTCGAGGATTTCATATTCAACAGCACTTCACGTCAACATATTAATCCTAGATCTTCTGCGACGACTTCAGCCAGGTGATATATACAATTAAAATATGACTTTTAATAAGCATCATCCGTTGTTGACACCCTCACTCCATTCTAAAAACTTCAACCCTTTATGCATAATATTATGCAATTCATTTGTAAGAAATTACTAGAAAATGTTTACAATTTAAATATCTAAAATTTTTATACCAAAACACATTTTATAAAAAAAATAGTGAGATCCCCATAAATAAACTATGCATAGGTACTTCATGTACAAAAAAAAAAATAATAGAATAAAAGTCATGATACTATATTTTTGGGGTTTTGTGTCTTACTAAATGTATTTTTCGTTATTATTATTATTTTAAATGATCTTTTATTACAAAAGTTTTTGATAGGGTCGATAATTTAATTTATAGCTTATCTGCTATATTATATTATATTATATTATCTAATATGAACAGGTACTGAAATAGTGCAAATAATTTTCATACTCAACTTTTAGAAATTGATATGCAAATATACTAGCAAATTAATTGCTAAATATATGTAAAGGTCGAAGGATTAAAGTTTCTAGAATTATGTGGTGGAGGGGTGGAATGCAACTTCACGGATATAATACAACATGATGATATATTATCATTTTCAGGGTTAGGATTTTTTAGGATTTGTAATTTTTTCAAGATCTCAGCGATATGAGTGCATAATCGGATTTAAAAGCCAATCAGTAGGGGATGGAAGCACATTGGGTAGGATACTGGTAGTGCATATATTGAATTTGAAAAGAATGATAAATCATTTCTTTGGATAAAAATGATTCTGTGTGATATATCTACATAAATATTCCAGTTAAAAGTCTTAAAATTTCATGTTATCATATTTTATTATATTATTTCAGTAATATAATATAGTAACCACTAACCATAATTTTATATTATGCGGTATAATACAATTAGTTTTATATGTATTGTTATGGTTTATATCCATATAAAAAAATTTAAAATCTCTTTAGGCATTAATATTATTATACATAAAATAATAAACACATTAATGCGTATTTTATACTTTGTTAATGGTAATCAATGGATAAAATATATGTTAATATGAAAAATATTTTGGTCAGCATATTTTAAAACAAAAACAAAAACTTAATACTAAATATTAAGAGGCGATCTTCATTTGACTAGACGTTATACGAATGTTTTCCAATTTGCTATATTATATATATTATATACTCATTATTCCAATGAACATTCCATTTTGCCTACATTCAAATGACCGATCACTGCAATGCAATGCCTGATTACCCTAAATTGTCGATATCACTGTATATCATACTAGTTTATAATAACTTATAATTATTAAATGCTATTTAATATTTATTAACTTTACTTACAAGATTGATAATTAATGAAATTTGTATTAATACTGAACTTTGCTCAGAATAGATTTTTCAAATGCCATTAATTAAAATTGCTTTCAAGTTCTAGCTGTTCGAGGGTTAAACTTATACAATACATATCGGGAAATTTTTAATAAAATAATATATTATTTTTTTTTGTCTTATTTTTTGAATTGGGAATTTTATTTTTTCCAGCATTTCTTCGGATGATGTTCGAAAGAAATCTCACAAAACGAAAAAATCTGCAGACAGTAAAAGCGAAATTACTAATAATGTTATATTAGGTAAAGACTAAATTTTATTGTATAAGTATAATAATATATTATACTTTTGTGTAGTAAGAATAAAAATAGTCATGTTAATATATTAATTTAAATATTTTATAGTTTTGACCGAAGGTAGAGGTTCAGCTCAAGGTGAAATCGGTTGGGCAGCGATAGATTTAAAAAGACCAGTAATAATCTTATGCCAAATTATTGATACTCAAACGTATATAAACACAATAAATAAAATAAACATTCTAAATCCCACAGAGGTATAATATTTTTTCTAATATTTCATTTAGTATAATATTATATATTATATACGTACATAATATATATTATATATATTATATTATAAGTCATATTAATTTGCAAAGTAGTTAAATTTCAAAGAAAATTACCATTTTTTTATTGTATAATACCAAAACATTTTGTATTAGGATAACTTTACATGAAATAATGGATACTGAAAACTGATTATATATTTACTAATAAGTAACAATGATTGATTATTAAAACTATTTTATAATCAAAATGTAGGTACTTACAAATCATCCTAATAAAATGTTCATAATATACAATATAATTGTATTATTATTTTATAATTATTACTAGCTACGAAGACTTGTATATCTAAATCCAAATATTTTATAAATTAATTATTTAAGTTTTACATTATAGTATATAAAATAACGTTTCAAAAACGAGTCTTTAAAGATGATAATTGATAAAATAGGATTTTATATGTAGAAAAATAGGTACCTGTATAGCTAATATATATGACCATTTAGTCAAAGAATATGGATATACCTGTAAGTATGAATGTAAATATTTTGCACAACTTTCAAATAATCAATTGTAATGCATTTGCAAAATAATACAATAATCATAGTTTTCAATAATAATTAATTTTGCGCCTGGTAAGTAATTTCAGAAAAATACATTTTGCGGATCTGGTACAGAGGCACACCTTCCCCTCTTGCGCCGGCAGTGATTACAATATATTTAGGTATATTATAAAAAAACGGACCTTCAAACATTCTATGTCCTCCCCGAAAATTATACACCCTGGGATCAACCCTTCCTAATTCCGCCTCTGAATATATATTTATATGAAATATATGTTTTAGGTTTCTAAACATAAGTTTAGACATCTTACATTTATATCTCCGTTGTGTTGGTCCATCCATCCGTAATTATTAGTATATAGTTACAATTGTTGATTTGGTTACTATATACTCGTATATTATTTGTTTTGTTTCATATTTTTAGATTATTGTTTAAAATACGTTTAACACGATCGCAGAGTGGGCTTTCTTAACTAGTTTCTAATATATTTTCATTAATTATACTTAATTTCATGATGTGAATTTTCAAATGATAATAGAAATATTTAGGTATTATGTTAATTTACATTTTTCAGTATCTATATATTTCATTAACATTATTTCGAATGATCATAATTTTTTGGTATTTTATAAATGCAGGGTGAAAATAACGATTTCATCGAGTGACTCGATAGACAGTGAATTTAATATTATGTATTACTGTATGCTTAATCTGTATATTATACATTATATAGGCTCTTTCAAAAATAGCTGGGGAAATGTTCAGAATCACTATTAAACTACCTACGTTATAGTTATTCAATAATACCTACGTTATAGTTATATAATAATAATGCAATGTATTATATAATAATAAATTGGGTGTTATAACTAGTTAAAAAGTAATTTTTTTAAACTTTTAACATATAGGTATAGTTCAATATTTTTTACATTAATCAATTATCTAATTCAATTGGTTGACATATTGAACTTTTATTGTATTAACAAAATATATATTATATATTTTTATTATTATTATATAATATAACAAAATTAGAATTAATATTTTTCATTAACTCGCTATTAACTAACATCTTTGTTATTGTTATAATATTTGGAATTTTATTTACAGTAGGTACCTACACAATTGGGTTTTTTTTTATGTTTATTGGTTTTAAAAAATATAATATATATCTGACAAACGTTGGTCATTATCGTTATATTTCAAGACTTCAATTGGAAAATTATAGTAGAGGGGTCACAATAATGTGAAATAAGGTGTGTTCTTAAAACATTTTTTTTTTCAGAAAAATTAATTCTTCTAAAGATAAAGTTATAATTATTTTCTCGTTTTCTCGTTATCAGTATTCTATTTAGAACAATTTAATATTGAATAATTTTTTTTTTTCTGATATATAGGTAATAGCCAATAGGTATACCGAAATATTTATAAAAAAGAAGAGGTTCACGTTCATATTTTTTATCAGCACTTCCCTCCAATTTGAGCATTTCATTATGTCTTATTAAATTAAAAAAATATATAAAAATATAATTAACTATATAGGTAGATTGTGTGATATGGAACTATAGTTAGTTTACAAACAATATATAATACAAAAATCTTTTTATGGGGGATCTTTTTTTTTTTTTTTTGAAAGATTGTGGTTCCAAAAATATTCATGCAAGGTATGGCAGTGTTGTACAATACAATTAAGAGTCAATTTCCATTATGCACTATACTTACCGCATCACGAAAAAGTTTTTGTGAAAACGAAGGCAGACTTTATTTGAAGAACGCTATAATTCCGGAGTGTATTCCAATACTGGAAAATGTGTTGCCAAAGTGAGAACATTTTCTATAAAATTAAGGTTATGTATAAAATAGTTTAATATAAAATGATTATAATATAGGTTATTGGCAATTTCTGCCGCGGCAGCGTTATTGAAACATATCGAATTCAACCATAACATGATTTTTTCCTCAAATACGCTTAAAATCGAATACGAAGGAGTTGAAAAGTCAATGTTTATTGGTAAATTATTAATTAATAATATATAATATATTTTACATATATAATTTAGTTTTTAAAAATTATTAGTAAATATTTATACAATATTTCTAATTTATAACTTTAGAAAAATAACCAATTATTTTTTGTAAAAAAATACGTTTTTAAAACAATATATTATATATTAGTAAAAAATAGTTTAATGTGCAGACCTTGGAAAATTAATTTTAAATATTTATTATTATTATTATTTTCATTTGTTGATTTTTTCCAGTAGATAGTTATTTTAAGCATAAAGAGTAACTACATTTTATAACGGACAATTTTTATAAATGGGATAATAACGAATAAAGTTGTCACGGTTACCAATTTTTTATTTATTTATTTTTAATAACATTGTATATATATATATTATATTACTCACTAAAGAAATATAGCAAAAAAAACTGCAATTTATAACAGTGCATTTTTAGATATACTGTCAAGTTTATAAGAGGAAACTAATGAATCTGATTTTGGACTTAACGAGGAATATATTGGTTTTAAAATGGTAAAAAAATTTCAATATGTATGTAGGTATATATTTTTTCCTGATAGAATTAGCAGTTGAGTAGTAGTAGTGGGCAAAAAAGCTTTCTAGTAGAAAATTCATGGTAGGTACTTTAAAGAGATTAATTTTCAGTTTTCCTAGTATATTTCTATATCGTAAAGAATAACTAATGAAAACAAATGCATATTTATCTTAATTTTGAAATTTAAATAATAATAATACACTACCTATATCGTGTCCAAGGAACAAATAGGGACGATAGACCATCTATCACCATCTGTATATAAAAATTTTTTTTTATCATGTAACTTTAATATTTTTTCGTGTCTAGACACATTCGTTTTTAAACTTTAAACTTTTTTTGGCCAATGTTTCGAGAGTTTTATAACTTTATTGTCTGTGAACTACATTCATATACCAATTTGGTAAGATTGTACTGGGTTTCGGCAAGTCTATATTAAAATGTGACTCATTCTTTACAGTTATACTTCAGGTCTTCTGCCTGGGCCCATACCTTGTTATGTTTCTCAATAGTCCAAGTACAGTGCACAACAATTTATTCTGTTGAGAGTTATATAAGTAGGCCACTCTTGATCGAACCCTGGAGCAGGTTTCTCTAACGTATGTATTATTATGGATGACCCCTGATTTCTCCACTTCATAACTCGTTCGTACTTAGCTGAATTATTTTCCGGGATCACGGAGGTTGTAGATAGGAAACATTTTCAGATTCAAGACGTTCATCGCTCTTTTTTGATTGTTGAAACTTTAACTAAAAAAATAATTATTATAAACATACTACAATATTTATTTTATATTCACCTATATTCTACTATATAAAGTATTTTAATGATTATTTTACTATATGATGATATCAGTAATAATATTATTAAAATTAATTAAAAAACACAACTTTGGCATTTACGTAATAGGTTTCAATAATATTTTTTTTCATGCAACAACTATTGAACCTTGTGATTTTAAACTTAAAATTCATTGAAAAAATGAACTATATATTGAAAAAAATGTTGACTTAAACAAGAAATGAACTAATTAATGTTTTGCTCATATATTTTGAACTTTGTTCATTTCAACTAATTCAGTTGAAATCGTTAATTCCAACGTTAGGTGGTGTAATAATGGTTTAATAGTACCTATATTATTTTATAGACACTCAGTTATAAATATGTTGTAGTCGGTTTGAAAAATAATAAATTGCGACGTTTATAAAAAAATAATATGTTTTGTTACCAAACAGTTTGTAGTGTGGCAGAGTCTCGTGCAGTTTTTTTGGAGTCAAAAGTATTATTATTATTATTTAAAGCACATTTTTACTTCCCGTGGATTTTTTTTTCACTTGACCTATAATCTCATCATTCTTTTTATATAACGTAAAAAACTTGTTTTATAACTATTTAATATTGTGTGTGCGTCCGATTTATTTTAATAGTTATATCCGTGTTGTATAATAATATTAGTATTTTTTATTACTACACAGTATAGATACCGATATTTCAAAATATAGATTAATCCTAGATTCATTTTTTGTATATAGTATTCTTTCAGTAGATCTGATTTAGACTCTTTATGGCTCTTATTGATATGGTAGTTTCGTAGTTTCACGTGGTTATTGTAAAATTAAAAAGGATGGACATTTATATTGTATTGAAGAGATATTTTGATTCAAAAGGTAAAAATCCAGTCATTATAGTTTGCGAACACATTTTTAACCGTTAAATTTATCGTATATAATTTTCAATTAGTTTTCCAAAAAAATCTGAATATTTTTATATAAAGGTAATACTATGATCATAATATGCTCTTAATGGATTTTATTTATTTACGTTACAAACGTATAATTATTATGTTTTATCTTATAACTTAATGTTATTTTATTTATGTGTAGAAATTATACATAAAGAATATAAAATTGATTGTTTTATTTTTCATAATAATATATAGATGCGAATACAGGGTTGAGACTAGAATTAGTAGCGAACAGTTCATTTAACACTAGAAATACACTTTATGATGCTCTAAACCATTGCACAACTGTCGGAGGTCGGAGAAGACTCAGAGCTTCTATTCTTCAACCCTCCTGCGATATTCAGCTGATACATAACCGGCAAGAAGCCGTAGAAGAAATTTTAAACCACCGTGAACGAGATTTTACTCTGCTTAAAGTATACTCAATTTACCATGATAAAAAAATGTGTTTATACCTATAAAATACTACAGAATATTAAATAAATTTTATATTATTATTCTTTTTCGTTTCAGAATGTCATTCGAAAGTTTGCAGATGTTGAACAGTTATATTGGTTGTGTACAAAAGTCACCAAGCATACTCAACACACATCTAAAGTACAAGGAAATTACACGTTGTTGTTGAAATCCTCGTTAGAAGCGTTGCCTGTTCTTGTGGACGTTTTAAAACCATTTAAATCGGAATATATTTCTGAAATACGCAATGTATGTTTGTGATATTTTATGAAAATATATAAGAGAAAAATGTAATCATATAATAAAAATAAACTATCCGTTTTATAGACCTTATCAAATTCTAGATATTCGAGAATGTTAGAAATAATCGAAATAACTATAAATAAAGAATCAAATAGGGCGAAAGGTTTCGCGCAATCACAGTTTCAGAGATGTTTTGCCATTAAATCCAATTTAAATCCATTATTAGATGTTTCTCGTATCGTTTTCAGTGAATTGATCGAAGAATTTCACGGTAGGTACCTATATATGTATTATGCACCTGTATATATTAAAAAAATAATTAAAAATTATTAAATGTTGGTTCATATAATATGCTCACCTAATTTTCTCTATAAATATTCACATTTTTATTTATTATTATTTTTTTTTTTTGTGGAGTTACTTATAGTATTACATTTTTATAAAAGTTCAAATTTTAACACTTTATAATGGTGTTTATTATTTTTTCTCTGTGAACAACTTTTTGACCAGAAGTCGAGTAGAAGTTTTGGAGTAAAGAACTTTTTTGATAGAAAATTATTTCTAGTTGGTAGGTACTTTGAGATCTCATTTTTCGATTTTTCTAATAGTTTTGTTAAGCGTTTAGAAAAACTACCTTTTATAACGGAAATATTTCATATACGAGTATGTAGGAGAAATAACAAAATAATAAATACAATTTGTCATTATTGACATGTTAATTATTTTATTAATTTTTTAATTATTACACCTAAACTCTGCTCAAAATTGTTTAATGTATTAATCAGTATAATATAATAACAAACGAAAATAAATAAAATAACATAGGTAATAATTTTTAATATATTAATAGATATCATTCATAATTGTATTATTATTAATGACTTCTTGTAGGACTTAAAAAGGTAAAAACTTCGTAGAAATTTATAACTGATATATATATAGCTCAAAATTTCAAAATATAAATTTAAAATATTATCACCATAATACATAAATATAGATCTAATTTACATATTCAGTGTAAATTATTATTAATGGAATTACGAAGAAATTACAAAAATCGATTTAGTCGGAATTATGTTTTACATCATTTTTTGATAGAATTTTCGTATGCGTTTATAAGAGAATTCGCAATTTTTTACTAGATCAAGTCTTCTGGTCAAAGATTTGTTTTTATAAAAATAAAACATCATTGTATACTAGCTTCCTTATTTCACTCAAAAGCATGATGATATATCTTGCATATACACAAAAAAAATAAATATATATATATAAATCATAATAAATTACAATAACTTAAAAATCAAGACTAGGAATGTTAAATATTTTTTGAAACTCATTAGGTCCATTAAGTTAATATGGATAAGATAATCTATCTACCCAATTAAAATTTTTAATGTGAAGGAAGAATGTCGCATGTTGAAGTTTTTATTCTTTCCATAAACTACTCTGGTTTATATAAGTTATTACCTATATATATAATATATAAGTTTTAGGACTGTGTTAGAGAACTTAACATCAACCTATTTTCTTTATGTAATTTTTTTTGTGACAATTTATAAATTTTGTCTATGCATTTGGTATACCTATTTGTATTGCAACGTTTTTAACCGTATGGATAATAAACATAGCCATATAAAAAATATAAACATATGAATGAATTAGGAGTATAGATAAATATATCGAAATGCAAGCATTTTACTTGAAAAAATTGGTTAACTTAAATACACCAAAACAGCTTTCTCCTAAAATGTAATAATACAACCAACCGAGCGGTTCTTGGGATGAACAAAATCGACGAAAATTAAACATTAAGTTATATTTAGTAATATAATAGTATAAGTAATTATATTTAGTTAAAATTATATTTTATTTTAGTTTACATAAAGTTATAATAAAAATAAAATAACTTTATTCAGTTTAAAAGTTAGAATCAAGTTAAATATTTAAAAACTGGTTTAAAAATTAACTGGGTACATTATAAATCAATATTTCTTAAAAATCTCCAAATACAGGTGGGAGAAATTCATCATAAGATAAGATGGTTTTATTTTTATTTTTAGTTCTATTATTATTTTAGATTTGAAAGCAAAGATAAATTATTGCATTCGAAAAACGATTTTGAGCGAAGTTTAGTATAATTATATTTTCTGATTAATAACAAGTTTCCATCATTTTCGGTAGATTTCTCTTACGTTAAATAGTACTACTTAAAAAATAATAAATTACGTCTTTAATTAATTAACTAGAATACAATTCTTATCTCTGAAAAATAAGTCTTATCTTAAGTAAGCACTTTTCTTTACTTAAAAATTCCTACTCGAATATTTCTGCACAAAAAACTGTAAACTTATATATGCATAAAAAATCTCATTGTAAAACCAATACAATCCTATTATACTTGCATTGAGAATCTAAAAATGGTAAATCACATAACTCATGGTAACTATATTGAAACAATATTTTATTATTTATAAAATCATAAGCGATTGGTATTTAGATAAGATATGTGTGAAGGATCAGGGAATACTTCTTAGTGCTCTGCGTCAGTGTTGTAAAGAATAATTTTAAAAACTATTTATGTAAGTACTCAAATACTTCTTTCCAACAAATATAAATAAATAGAAAGAAAACAAAGTATTTAAATTAGTAGTATTTAAATACTTTTAGTAAGTATTTAGAATATTTTTCAAATATATATATATATATATATATATATATAGGTGTATATATATAATTTTTATGAAATATATAATATATGCGATATGTACTTCTTGGTTTTTAGACTATAGAATATAGATTATACTACAAGCACATAGAAAAAATTAATTATATGATTATACATTTATTATATTGAAATTAAATTAAATTTTAATTATTTAATAAATATCTGTTTATTGTATTTAAGAAACATAATACGAATATATTCAAAGTTTTGGTGCACCATATTTATTTGTCCACTTTTTTGTTATGGTGGTCCCACCCATATATAAATATCTTAAATCGAATTTACATCGAATCCAAGAGACCTATAGTACTTGGGACGAACATTTTAGTAATTTTAGGAGGCTTCGCAATTCTTACACCAGACCTGTGCTGATCAATTTAAAAAACAATTTTTTTAAATGTATTTTCCAAAGTTATTTTTATATTTCTTTTTTTTTTTTGTTACAAAATGAATTACAGTTGAGTTTTATAAGTCACTGAGGAATATAATATTATTGTATGGTTTTCATTAATTGGTCACACTACTGTAGATACCGTAGATATATAAAAATATTGGTATATATAATTATTACATCATATCCATTGCTGACACTGATTTAGTATTATCTAATCACTATAATAATAATATGTGGCATATAATATATTATATCAACATGATATATTATTTCTAAATATAGTATTTAAAAAAAGGAAAAAGAGGGGAAAAGTTACTCAAGAAAACTTGTATAGTAAACTTTATCTCAGCTAAAACTGGAGCCCTCGAAAACTGTATTACTCCGAGCCCCCATATCTATAATTCAGGCCTTGCTATAATGACATGCATAACATAAATATTAGAGTTATCAATTTAAGATAACAAACTACCAAATATTTTTATGCGATCATGATTTTTTTAAATTATTCTGTATATACAAATCTTGATATGTTTATTACTTATAATCACGAATACAGTAAGTATGTGATTGTAATCGATGTTTATTGTGATCATTGATAAGAAAAAAATCATAAATGATTTTTATTTTGGCCATGACGGTTAATAATAATATAAATATTAATTCAATTATAGATGATAAACTTCAAAAGTATAAAAACAAAATTTGATTTCGAATACATAATCTTTAAAAAAATTTTAAAATTATTTTTAATAAAGTATTAAATATACATACTTAAGTATTTAAAAAATATTTAAATAACTTAATCAAACATTTTAGATGCCTGCTCAGCTCTACTCTGCACTTTTAAGAACTTTAATTGGTAGGAAATAAATAATTAACTATTAGTTAAATATTGATGTATCAAAATTTGTAGAAAACTTTTAAGGATTGAAAATTGAAATATCAAATCGAAAATTTAGGTTGGAATATAAGAAAAGTATAAAATATAAAAGTAATACAATTGGAGTTTTTTTTATGCAAAAATAGTGACATAAGTATCTTGATTTTATAAAAATAAAAAAAATAAAAAAAATAAAAAAATATGGATATTCACAAATAATATTGGGTGAGCACGTTAAAAGAATCGTCATGTATGTAGTTATAATTGTTATAACTTGGATGGTATTCATATGAGATGTCTTATAAGTTTTATAATTTATAGATAAAGTAAAAGTTTTGGGCGAACAACTGGGAATAGAACAATTATTTCCGAAAAATTCGTACAGTAGAGGTTTCCACGTTCAAGTAGAACTGAAGCATATAAGGAATTTCGACGTCAGACATCCACCGAGTATATGTAAAAATGTAAGCTAAATAAAGTAATTTTATTTTTTGCTTATTTCTAATGGAAATTGAACTGCACGTATAGGTGGAACTAATAAAAAATTTTATGAAATTTACAACCGAAGATTTATTGGTAATGAATTTGCGCATCAATAAAGCGTTGAAAGAAGTGGAAATGTTGACCAACGCGTAATGATTTTATATAGTTTAATAAGTTTAATTAACATTTTTTTAAAATTAAATGTATAAATATTTGTTTTATTCAGAATGTTATTTGAAATGTTAAAAGAGTTAAGAAAGTATATTGGTTGTATATATGATCTGTGTAATAGCATAGCCGATTTAGACTTGATATTTTCATTTGTTCAGTACAGTGCACGTCCAGGAAGAACTAGACCTAAGTTTGGAAAATGTATAGACATTAAAAATTCGAATCATCCAATATTAGAAATAATGAATTCCGTTGTACTGGTTACAAACGACATAGTAAATTTCTTAATATTATATGCATGTAACGAAATAAATAGTATAGTTTATAAATAAACAAATAGATTATAAAATAATATAAAAATAGATTTTAAGGATAATTCATTTATTATTGTTTAATATTATTATTATTAGTTTGCTTCAACTGACAAGAATTTAAACATTATTACCGGGCCGAATATGGGTGGAAAAAGCATTTATATACGTCAAGTAGCATTATTACAAATTATTGCACAGGTAATATTCATTACATCTTATCAAGTCAAAATAATATAAGATTAAAATAAATAATGTTTATAATTTCAGATAGGATGTTATGTGCCTGCGACAGAAGCTCAGTTTCGTATTTGCGATCGATTGTTTACGAGAATAGGTTTCGGAGATAGCATTGAATCAAATGCGTCCACTTGGGTTTTAGAGGTATTGTATACGAGTTAGAATCCAGAGTTTGAGACATTTAAGTGTTTTCCGTTACAATTCCAGTTTTTACATAAAAAAAAGCAAAACAAAACAATTTAATTAAGAATTCTAGTTTGAGTCTCGGTTAGGTTATTTTTATGAATTATTGAAAAGTGGTTAAAAAGTTTTGAAAATTTTATCATGTTAATTACGCGTCGATACACGCAACTGTAAATAAATGGTATACATTTCAAACTCTGATATTATTACTTTCAGATTTACAAAAATTGTTGGTCATTTTTGGTTGTTTTTCTGTTCGCTTATGAAAACTGCCTACCTACTGGGAAAATCCAAATTGATCTGTTTAATGTATTGACCAAAATTAATTTTCTATTAGGAAACTCTTTACCAAAAAACGTCTACTCAAAAGTGTATAATACATATAAAATATTTAATTTCAAAATGTTTATATACTACCGAAAGTTGTTCAAAAATTTTGAAAATTTAATTGTATTAATATAATGCTATTATTAATATTTGGTGCAAATTTCAAATTACTTTATTATAATTTTCTGATTTGAAAAACGACTAAGAAAGTCTAAAATTGAATATTTAAAGTATTGACTACAATAAATTTCCTGTCAGAAAGCTGTATACTTCGTTAAATTCATTGTAAATTTGTACCAAAGTATAATTCGAATAAAATAGATTTTAAGAGAAATGAAAATCTAAAATATAGTGTATAGTGGTGGAAATAGAATATGAATTGCTGTTCCTTTAATAAAATTACATTTATCGATATCCTATTGATTTTGCCTTGATACGTTCCGTTTTTGAGGATTACATTCCGTTGTCTTGACAAACTTTAAATCAGGGAGTCAAAACGGGTTAAAATATTTCGGGTTTCGGGTTACGGATTTAAACCGGTTAAAATTTTTCCGGGTTTCAGATACGTGGTTAAAAAACGGTTTTAATTTTTTCCGGGTTCCGGGTTCGGTGTTGAAAAACAGTTAATATTTTTTTTGGGTTACGGGTTTCGGGTTTAAAATGTGTTAAATTTTTTCCGGGTTACGGT